>JASGLE010000566.1:0-28323 GCA_030179965.1 Cyperus esculentus | reverse complement strand
TCCCAATCCTCGGCCTTTATTTGTAAGGTTTCTATTCCTCGAGAATCAAAGCCTAAAGATCTATGAACTAGTTCATGATTGACTAGCCAATCAGATAAATAATTTTGCAAACGATCCTCCTCCATTATATTGATCTCTCTGACATTATTATGTATAAATTAAGTATTTCACCAAAAAATTGGAAAGTAAAAGTAAAGGTTGACTTGCTCTTTCTTAATTCTGCAAAAAATAACCTTACCTAATTAAGGTTAGTTCGTAAAAAGGTACTCAATTTTGAGATCTAAAAAATTTTTAGAAAATTTTTCTTTTTTCTGAAGTAGATTGTGATTGATTTATCCATTCCTGCTCGTAATTTCCAATATTAGTACTGTCTTGAACAAGAAATTGATGATTAGTAGTAAAACATCGATTTTCTTCTTGAGATCTAATTCTATCTTCAAATATTTCTCGAGATATCTTTTTACGAAGTTTTGTTATAGCATCTATAACTGCCTCTGGTTTAGGCGGGCATCCCGGTAAATAAACATCCACAGGAATTAGCTTATCAACTCCCCGAACAGTACTATAAGAATCAGTACTGAACATTCCCCCTGTTATAGTACAAGCTCCCATAGCAATGACATATTTTGGTTCAGGCATTTGTTCATATAATCGCACTAAAGAAGGAGCCATTTTCATTGTTACAGTGCCAGCTGTTAAAATTAGGTCCGCTTGCCTAGGACTTGATCTTGGTACCAATCCATAACGATCAAAATCAAATCGCGAACCTATTAATGAAGCAAATTCAATAAAACAACAACTAGTACCATATAAAAGAGGCCATAAACTGGAAAGTCTTGACCAATTTGAAAGATCATTTGATGTAGTTGAAATAACTGAATTGGGGGTTGTTTGATCAAGTAACGAGAACTCAATCAAATTCATAACCGTCTTAGTGTTAACAGAATTTTGTTCTTGTTTTTTTTTTCGTTTTTCTGAATATTTAGTTAAGACCATTCTAATGCTCCTTTTCGCCATGCATAAACTGAACCACCAATTAGGATAAGCACGAAAATAAGAGCTTCGATAAATAAAGATACACCTAATATATCGAAACTCATTGCCCATGGATAAAGAAAGACTGTTTCAACATCAAAAACAACAAAAACAAGAGCAAACATATAATAGCGAATTCGGAATTGTAACCAAGCATCTCCTATCGGTTCTATACCTGATTCATAAGTAGAAAGCTTTTCTGGTCCTTCACGAACCGGGGCTAAAAGTGCTGAAATCAAAAATGCTAAGATAGGCAAAAGGATTGATATTATGAGAAATGCCCATAAAATATCATATTCATGAAGCAGAAACATAAATGTACTCCTTCGTAAAAATGGAAATATGCTGAATTAATTAATTCGAATTAGCATTGTTAATTCATCCAGAACTTCTTCTCCTAAGTGAAACAAGAATATATTTTTCTCAAACAAACGAATTGACTTTGTGACATGTCTTGTTTAAAGATTCTATTTCATTCAATTCATTTATAATTTCCATTCTAGTTAGATATAATGTAAACATAAGATCTTTTTAGACAGACGAGAAAAATTTCTCTCATTTGGTTTCACTTTCTATTTTTTTTAGTTCTATCTTTTATTCCAAAAGTCCAAAAGATAGAATAAATAATAAATAAAAAAATATCTTATTTAAAAAAATAAATAGTAAAAGACTATTAAGAATATAATAATATATTGGAACTTAATACATTCCAATAATTAATTAGATTAATTAGGATATATAATCTTATATTAAGATCTTAAAAGATATTAAGAGAGATAGTTCTCTAAACATACAAAAAAAAAAGTCTTGAAAAATGAAATGGATTAGGGCTATACGGACTCGAACCGTAGACCTTCTCGGTAAAACAGATCAAACTGAATTTATTATCGAAATGATTCGAACTGTTTCAAAGACCCAACATGCATTTTGTTGCATTGGGCTCTTTCATTAACTGAAAAAAAATCAGTTAATCCACCATATTTTTTCTTTATGGAAAAAATAAAGATAAAAAGATGATTCCGTGTGCTCTGATTCATTATAGGTATCCTGATCTAAGAGCAATACCAAAGTTTTTCAAAGAAGGGTTAGCTTGACTTAGGTCTGCCTTCGGCCTATTTTATTTCACCTAGGTGAAATGAAATTAATAGAATTAAGAAAATCTCTATCGTTCCACTGCAAGTATGACACTTTATACACCTTAAAGTCTCATAGGACGAAAAGAGGTTTTTTGAGGTCCTTATACTCATTATGCCTAGCATTGAATAGATTGGGTATTAACCTTATCAACTAGCAAATCAATGACAGGTTTTATTCGATTTTGTATCGAAAATCATATCAGAATCGAACTAAACCAAGTATTTGTCAGGCTATTGTTCTCCCTTAATTTCCAATCTATGGAGTAAGACATTGATTTTTGAATGTTCATTGCATAATAAGCTTCTTTGAAAAACATTGGCGCACGTGTAAACGAGGTGCTCTACCAACTGAGCTATAGCCCTTGTACGAAAAATCTTAACACAAAAAATATTTCTTGTCAAGCCTAATCCATATGAGAAATTTCTGAATCTATTTACTTTTAATAGATTGGTATTGCCTAGATAGAATATTCTATCTATAATTATAAAAGTGATAGGATCTTATTTTTGGTTTTGAACTACCTACTTAACTCAGTGGTTAGAGTACTGCTTTCATACGGCGGGAGTCATTGGTTCAAATCCAATAGTAGGTAGAACTTATTAGATAAGATACTCTTGCATTTACTTTGGTATGTAATCTAATCTAATAAGTTAATTTTGATATTTCATTCTTTTTTTCTTTGTATCTGATTCAAACTGATTTTTTTCAATTCGAAGAAGACAGTATCAAAAACCACTAAGAAATATTTTTGACAGCCTCTACTCGTGTCCTAGCTCGTCTAAGAGCTAGATTCGCTTCAATGACTTGTCTTTTACCCTTAGCTTTCCTCAAGTTAGCTTCAGCTATTTCAAGAGTTTCTTGAGCTTCTTGCGGATCAATGTCAGTACTTTTCTCTGCATCATTTCCTAAAATGATGATTTCATTATTTCCAATTCTGGCAAAACCACCCATTAGAGCCACCCTTAACCATTGGTCGTTGAGGCGTATTCTCAAAAGACCTATATCGACAGCTGTGGCAATAGGAGCGTGATTTGGTAATACACCAATTTGACCACTATTTGTAGATAAAATGATTTCTTTTACTTCTGAATCCAGAATAATTCGATTAGGAGTCAGTACACAAAGTTTTAAGGTCATTTCTTCAATTTGCTTTATAAAGTTATAGCTTTCGCGGTAGCTTCTTCGATATTACCCACCAAATAAAAAGCTTGCTCGGGCAATTCGTCTAATTCTCCGCAAAGGATCTGTTGAAATCCCCTAATGGTTTCTGCAAGACCAACATATTTTCCTGGAGAACCAGTAAAGACTTCTGCCACGAAGAAGGGTTGTGATAAGAAACGCTCAATTTTTCGTGCTCTTGCTACAGTTAAACGATCTTCCTCAGATAATTCATCTAATCCGAGAATCGCTATAATGTCCTGAAGTTCTTTGTAACGTTGTGAAGTTTGCTTAACTCTTTGCGCAGTTTCATAATGTTCATCGCCAACAATGCTTGGTTGTAACATAGTAGATGTTGAATCTAGGGGACTCACTGCTGGATAAATACCTTTGGCAGCTAATGGTCTTGATAGTACGGTAGTAGCATCTAAATGTGCAAATGTTGTAGCAGGAGCAGGGTCAGTCAAGTCATCTGCAGGTACGTAAACTGCTTGGATTGAAGTTATAGCTCCCTTTTTGGTAGAAGTAATTCTTTCTTGCAAAGAACCCATTTCTGTACTAAGGGTGGGTTGATAACCAACTGCGGAAGGCATTCTACCTAATAAAGCGGATACCTCTGATCCTGCTTGGACAAAGCGAAAGATATTGTCGATGAATAGAAGCACATCTTGTTTATTAACATCTCGGAAATATTCTGCCATAGTTAGGGCAGTTAAACCAACTCTCATACGAGCTCCTGGGGGTTCATTCATTTGACCATAGACTAGAGCTACTTTTGATTCCGAAAGATTTTTTTCATTAATAACTCCGGATTCTTTCATTTCCATATAAAGATCATTTCCTTCACGAGTACGTTCTCCTACTCCACCAAATACGGATACACCTCCGTGAGCTTTAGCAATGTTGTTGATCAATTCCATGATCAGTACTGTTTTGCCTACTCCAGCTCCCCCGAATAGTCCGATTTTTCCTCCACGGCGGTAAGGAGCTAAAAGATCTACTACTTTAATACCTGTTTCAAAGATTGATAATTTTGTATCTAATTCTATAAAAGCAGGTGCAGATCTATGAATAGGAGATATTGTACTAATATCCACAGGGCCTAAATTATCAATAGGTTCTCCAAGAACGTTGAAAATTCGTCCAAGGGTCGCTCCACCAACTGGAACACTTAAAGCAGCCCCTGTGTCAATCACTTCCATTCCTCTCGTTAAACCATCTGTAGCACTCATAGCTACAGCTCTAACGAGACTATTTCCTAATAATTGTTGCACCTCACAAGTAACATTAATCTGCTGACCAACCGTATCTCGACCCTTAACTACCAAAGCATTATAAATATTAGGCATTTTCCCCGGAGGAAAGACAATATCGAGTACTGGGCCAATAATTTGAGCGATCTGTCCTATATTTTGTGTGGAAACCACAGGATTAGAAGTAGTAGGATTCATAATTAGAAAAATTTAAATATTTTGCAATTTTTTTTTTGCATAGTATCAAAGCAAAAACCAAAGCAAAAACCAATGTTCAATAGCAAGCTGATCAATTTAATTCAATAAAAAAGAAAACGAAAATAACATAATAACATTTAGTTAACGATCTAACCGATTGAATTTGAATCTTATTAAATTCGTTATTCATTCAATTTCAATAAGTTCTTTCTTAGGTTCAGTCAATCTTTTTTTATTTTTTAATCTAGATTAGATTTATGTTTTTAAATTCTTTCGTGGATGAATTATGCTTATTTTCACATCTAGGATTTAGATATACAAAACATATCACTGTCAAGCGGAAAACCCGTAAATATTCTGATTTTAAAAATAGATATTAAAATATAGGAAAAAAAATCCCATTAGAAATTTATCAATTTGCAAAACAAGAATAAGAATTGGATTCGCTTGCACTAGAAATATGAAAGAACATATAATTAAGGGTGTATTTGGTGCATCAAATATAATTAAGGGTGTATTTGATGCACCAAATACACCGAAAAATACCTCCAATATCATATAATGTCATGTTAGCATAACAATTAGAAATCTTAATTTATTTTTTTTTGAAATGAAAGATTTTTACTGCATTTAAAGTCCATCTCGAGTAGATCTTGTTCTTTTGAGAATTCTTAATTCATAAGTTGTAAAAAGGGGCTTATGTCACCACAAACAGAGACTAAAGCTAATGTTGGGTTTAAAGCAGGGGTTAAAGATTACAAACTTACTTATTATACTCCTGAGTACGAAACCAAAGATACTGATATCTTGGCAGCGTTCCGAGTAACTCCTCAACCTGGAGTCCCTCCTGAAGAAGCAGGAGCTGCAGTAGCGGCGGAATCTTCTACTGGTACATGGACAACTGTTTGGACTGATGGACTTACCAGTCTTGATCGTTACAAAGGGCGATGCTATCATATCGAACCTGTTGCTGGAGAAGAAAATCAATATATTGCCTATATAGCTTATCCTTTAGACCTTTTCGAAGAAGGTTCTGTTACTAACATGTTTACTTCTATTGTAGGTAATGTATTTGGTTTCAAAGCCTTACGAGCTCTACGCTTGGAAGACTTACGAATTCCTCCTGCTTATTCAAAAACTTTCCAAGGTCCACCTCACGGTATCCAAGCTGAAAGAGATAAGTTGAACAAGTATGGTCGTCCTCTATTGGGATGTACTATTAAACCAAAATTGGGATTATCCGCAAAGAATTACGGTAGAGCATGTTATGAATGTCTACGTGGTGGACTTGATTTTACCAAAGATGATGAAAACGTAAACTCACAACCATTTATGCGTTGGAGAGATCGTTTCTTGTTCTGTGCCGAAGCAATTTATAAAGCACAAGCCGAAACAGGTGAAATCAAAGGGCACTACTTGAATGCTACTGCAGGTACATCTGAAGAAATGATCAAAAGAGCAGTATTTGCTAGAGAATTAGGAGTTCCTATCATCATGCATGACTACATAACTGGGGGATTCACTGCAAATACTAGTTTGTCTTTTTATTGCCGTGATAATGGTCTACTTCTGCACATCCACCGCGCAATGCATGCAGTTATTGATAGACAGAAAAACCATGGTATTCATTTCCGTGTACTAGCTAAAGCATTACGTATGTCTGGTGGAGATCATATTCACTCTGGTACAGTAGTAGGTAAACTGGAAGGTGAGCGTGAGATGACTTTAGGTTTTGTTGATTTACTACGTGATGATTATATTGAAAAAGATCGTAGCCGTGGTATCTTTTTCACTCAAGATTGGGTCTCTATGCCTGGTGTTATACCTGTGGCTTCAGGGGGTATCCATGTTTGGCATATGCCTGCTTTGACCGAAATCTTTGGAGATGATTCTGTACTTCAATTTGGTGGCGGAACCTTAGGACACCCTTGGGGAAATGCACCTGGTGCAGTAGCTAACAGGGTGGCTTTAGAAGCGTGCGTACAAGCTCGTAATGAAGGACGTGATCTTGCTCGTGAAGGTAATGAAATTATTCGCGCAGCAGCTAAATGGAGTCCAGAATTAGCCGCTGCTTGTGAAGTATGGAAAGCAATCAAATTTGACTTCGATCCGGTAGATAAACTAGATAAAGCGAAATAGAAAGATCAAAAAAAAACGCACATAATTCAGTAAGTTCTACCATAATTCAGTAAGTTTTACTAAATTGATTGCAATTCAACTCGGCCCAATCTTTTCCTAAAAAAAGGATTGAGCCGACTACGGATTTGATGAGAGCATGTACTATGGTTCGGTCAACCTTGTTTCTGATAGTTATGGGATCGCATCTTTCCCATTCCTGAGCTATCTAAATAGTACGAAAAGAAGGTCCGACTCCAAGTTGTTTAGGAGTAGTGGCCTTGAGTTTCTCGACCCTATTAGTTAGTAGGCAGGGAAGGGATATAACTCAGCGGTAGAGTGTCACCTTGACGTGGTGGAAGTCATCAGTTCGAGCCTGATTATCCCTAACCTAAAGCTAATCTGAGTTGTTCTATTTGGGCTTAGTTTGCTAAAAGGGCCTTAACGAATAAATAAATAAACTTCATAAGACTTCATGATACAATATTGAAGTTATAAAAAAATAGAAAAACCGTGATACTAAAAAAAACAAGAAAATCACTATTTTATTTTCCTATTCATTTGCTAATTTTATAAAATTAGCTTTTGACTGATCTATTCCATTTTGGTAGAAAATATATCGATAGTCACTTGGTCGAGGTTCTATAAAAAGGAAAATATTTTCCTATTCATTTTCGAATTTTCTAATTCTCATTTTTGCTATTGCTTTCGAAATCAATAGAAGTGGTATTATTGAAATAATAAAAATTTAGTTAGATCGTGGAATCTAACATTTTTAGGAGGTTTCCAGTATGGCTGACTTCAATATTTTTTTTGCTACAGGATTGACTTATTTTCAGTCAAAATCGATGACTCTGACTACTTTTATAGTCAAAGTAGGTAAGGATGGATCTATGAATTCTTGGGACTCAGAATCATCTTCTGTGTTTGGATCTATTTTTTCTTACGAGAAATCTCTTAACAAAAAAAAGGGTAGGAATTGGAGAAAAACTATTCCAAACATATGTAGAAAAGTATTTTTGAAACCGAAAGTTATTGGTTCAAATCCAAGGAAGGATCTTTTCCACTAAACTCAAGTTTTATACCTTGTTTTTCGTTTTTCAAGCAAACTCTATTTTATTTTTTTTTTTAATGAGCCATATAATGATAATGAATTTGAATTTTTTTGAGTTATATTGAAAAAAAAAAATAAATAAAAAATGAGATATTCATTACTCTAATAACTAGTTAGAGTAATAGAATTTTCTTAGGAGTAATCTGCCCATAGTGACATAATCCTCTTTCTTCATGTTTCATTATTCCAATTTTGTGTTCTGGGAGGTGTAACCGATATTTTCTTGAATATTCAAAATATTCAATTCAAGTATTTATATTTATTTGCAAATTAAAAAAGTGTTATTTTATTATTTCTACATTTTATTTTTATTTAGAAAATAAACTATTAAAAAAAATTAAAAGTAAGTAGACCTGACTCATTGAATAATGACTATATCAGCTATTCTGATATATAAATTCGATAGATAATAGATGAGATTCTATAAGCACAAGCGGATTCTTTTTATTTCCTTAGACCGCGGTAAAGCAAGAATTTGCCAATCCAAAATTTACGAGTTGATATTCTTGTTACTCAATATTTATTTTATAGAAATAAATTGTTATTGTTATTCCTTTCTGCTACATATATAAAATATATTTTAAAATATCTTTTCTTGACTTCAAAATCCAATCAATATTGTTTCAAATCCAATCAAAATTGTTTTGTTGTTTTACCAATACAATAGTGGGTTAAGGAATGGAAGAAAAGGATTTTATACTATTATTTCATATTCTAAGTAGGAAAATAGGAAATTTTTTATTATTTTGGTTTGGCTCGTTAAGAGATATATTCTGACATATGAGTCATAGGATAGTTCAGGATTTCAATATTTTAAATAAGCATTAAACCGATCGAGTTTATTTTATGGATTTACCTAGATTTTTTTGTGACTTAAAAGAAAAAAAGAACTTATATCTTCGAAAGCCTTTGTAAATAAAGGGGCGTTGAAGGAGAAATCGTCCATAGATGATTGAACTACGATATGTCTTAAAAATAATATGAGGTTTTCGAAAATGGTTGAAATAATTGAACAGGAGAATCACTATGACTATAGCGCTTGGTAGAGTTACCAAAGATCAAAAAGATTTATTTGATATTATGGATGATTGGTTACGAAGGGACCGTTTCGTTTTTGTAGGGTGGTCCGGCCTATTGCTTTTTCCTTGTGCTTATTTTGCTTTAGGGGGTTGGTTTACAGGTACAACTTTTGTAACTTCATGGTATACTCATGGATTAGCTAGTTCCTATTTGGAAGGTTGCAATTTTTTAACTGCTGCAGTTTCTACTCCTGCAAATAGTCTAGCACATTCTTTGTTGTTATTATGGGGCCCTGAAGCACAAGGAGATTTTACCCGCTGGTGTCAATTAGGAGGTCTGTGGACTTTTGTTGCTCTACATGGTGCTTTCGCACTAATAGGTTTCATGTTACGTCAATTTGAAATTGCTCGATCTGTTCAATTGCGACCTTATAATGCAATCGCATTCTCTGGTCCAATCGCTGTTTTTGTTTCCGTATTCCTAATTTATCCACTTGGTCAATCTGGTTGGTTTTTTGCACCGAGTTTTGGCGTAGCAGCTATATTTCGATTCATCCTATTCTTTCAAGGATTTCATAATTGGACATTGAACCCATTTCATATGATGGGAGTTGCCGGAGTATTAGGTGCGGCTCTGCTATGCGCTATTCACGGTGCTACTGTGGAAAATACTCTATTCGAAGATGGTGATGGTGCAAATACATTCCGTGCTTTTAACCCAACTCAAGCGGAAGAGACTTATTCGATGGTCACTGCTAACCGATTTTGGTCCCAAATCTTTGGGGTTGCTTTTTCCAATAAACGTTGGTTACATTTCTTTATGCTATTTGTACCAGTAACCGGTTTATGGATGAGTGCTATTGGGGTAGTCGGTCTTGCTCTGAACCTACGTGCCTATGACTTTGTTTCCCAAGAAATCCGTGCAGCGGAAGATCCTGAATTTGAGACTTTCTACACAAAAAATATTCTTTTAAACGAGGGTATTCGCGCTTGGATGGCGGCTCAGGATCAGCCTCATGAAAACCTTATATTCCCTGAGGAGGTTTTACCACGTGGAAACGCTCTTTAATGGAACTTTAGCTTTAGCTGGCCGTGACCAAGAAAGCACCGGTTTTGCTTGGTGGGCTGGGAATGCTAGACTTATTAATTTGTCCGGTAAACTACTTGGAGCTCACGTAGCTCATGCCGGATTAATCGTATTCTGGGCCGGAGCAATGAATTTATTTGAAGTGGCTCATTTTGTACCAGAGAAACCTATGTATGAACAAGGATTAATTTTACTTCCGCACCTAGCTACTTTAGGTTGGGGGGTAGGTCCTGGAGGAGAAGTAATAGACACCTTTCCATACTTTGTATCTGGAGTACTTCACTTAATTTCCTCTGCAGTCTTAGGTTTTGGCGGTATTTATCATGCTCTTCTTGGACCTGAAACTCTTGAAGAATCTTTTCCATTCTTCGGTTATGTATGGAAAGATCGAAATAAAATGACTACAATTTTGGGCATTCACCTAATTTTGTTAGGTCTAGGTGCTTTTCTTCTGGTATTTAAAGCTGTTTATTTTGGAGGTGTATATGATACCTGGGCTCCAGGTGGGGGAGATGTAAGAAAAATTACCAACTTAACTCTTAGCCCCAGCATCATTTTTGGTTATTTACTAAAATCTCCTTTTGGGGGAGAAGGATGGATTGTTAGTGTGGACGATTTAGAAGATATTATTGGCGGACATATATGGTTAGGTTCTATTTGTATATTTGGTGGAATTTGGCATATCTTAACCAAACCGTTCGCATGGGCTCGCCGTGCATTTGTATGGTCCGGAGAGGCTTATTTGTCTTATAGTTTAGGTGCTTTATCTGTCTTTGGTTTCATTGCTTGTTGTTTTGTCTGGTTCAATAATACCGCTTATCCTAGTGAGTTTTATGGACCTACTGGTCCAGAAGCTTCTCAAGCTCAAGCATTTACTTTTCTAGTTAGAGACCAACGTCTTGGAGCTAATGTGGGATCTGCACAAGGACCTACTGGTTTAGGTAAATATCTAATGCGTTCCCCGACTGGAGAGGTTATTTTTGGAGGAGAAACCATGCGTTTTTGGGATCTTCGTGCTCCTTGGTTAGAACCTCTAAGGGGTCCAAATGGTTTGGACTTGAGCAGACTGAAAAAAGACATACAACCTTGGCAAGAACGACGTTCGGCAGAATATATGACTCATGCTCCTTTAGGTTCTTTAAATTCTGTCGGTGGTGTAGCTACAGAGATCAATGCAGTCAATTATGTCTCTCCTAGGAGTTGGTTAGCGACCTCTCATTTTGTTCTAGGATTCTTCTTTTTTGTAGGACATTTGTGGCATGCGGGAAGGGCTCGTGCAGCTGCAGCAGGGTTTGAAAAAGGAATTGATCGTGATTTGGAACCCGTTCTTTTCATGACTCCTCTTAACTAAGATCTTCTATATCTACTCTATATATTGCTTTTTTTCGGTTCTGGCTCGGCTATCCCATCTAGCCGAGTCTTTCTTTCTATGAAAGAAAGGAAAAAAAACAAAAAAAGAAAGCCATTTTTGCAATAATAAAAAATTATTGGAGAGAGAGGGATTCGAACCCCCGATAGTTCGAAGAACTATGCCGGTTTTCAAGACCGGAGCTATCAACCACTCGGCCATCTCTCCTAAAGATAATCTATATTTTATTCCTACAAATAAAATACTACCATATATTACTCATATGAGATGAGTAACTAATTATCTGCCCATCTCTTATATTAATCATTTGGAGATATCTACATATACTGTATACATATCTATATGAAGGAGTATGTCTATTTTTGAAATGAATAGAATAGGAAAGTCAACTTTCCTTCATGTTCAAATCAAGTAATAAGTTTTAAAGAAAAGAATCACTTGATTTATAATGAAAACCTTCCAAATTGTATATTATTACAATTTGAACTAAGTGAGGGATCCATTGTATAATTCATTTGTTGGTAGCTTGGAGGATTAGATGACTATTGCTTTCCAATTAGCTGTTTTTGCACTAATTGCAACTTCATCAGTCTTACTGATTAGTGTACCTCTTGTATTTGCTTCTTCTGATGGTTGGTCAAGTAACAAAAATGTTCTATTTTCCGGTACATCATTATGGATTGGATTAGTCTTCTTAGTAGCCATTCTTAATTCTCTAATTTCTTGAATTTTTTTGATATTTCCCTCCCCATCACTTCTGTGAATCAATTTAGATTTAATCTGAATTATTAAAAACATTTGTGATTCATTAGATATAATTCAATATTCAGATTTTCCGAATTTCAAAAAATTCAAATATTATTTCACTTAGAAAAGTATCTAAATTCTATACTGCAGTATTCAAGCTTTACTATAAAATAGTAATACCTGGCCTTACACAAATAGAATCCAGACGCATATATGACATATTATATATGTCATATATGTGTGGACATATTGCGTGCGTATCAGGAATAAAAAAATTGCGGATATGGTCGAATGGTAAAATTTCTCTTTGCCAAGGAGAAGACGCGGGTTCGATTCCCGCTATCCGCCCACGCTCATACTATAGTATATAGTATACTATATACTATACTATTTCTTTTATAGTATTAGTATTTCTTTGAAAAAAGAGGCATCATGCTATGAAATAATTAATGATATAACAAATAAAAAAAATCTAAGAGACTAAATTCTTACTAAAGCTAAAGAAATTTAAGTATAAACATATTATGTTAGAGAAATTAAACATTTCTTTCTAGTTTGGAAAAAAGAATGAATATGGTATTTTAATATAGTATTTTACTAAGATTATATGGTATTTTACTAAGATTTTCTATTTTATTTCATTGAAATCAAATTCAAATAAATTCTTAGAATGAATTTCATTTTTAATTGAAATTCTGCTTTAAGAAATTTTTATTTAAATGATATGAAAAAAATGTAAACCAATTTCTTTTTCATAAAAGAAATATATATGGGAGCATAAGGAATCGAACCTTTTTCTATTTTAATTAGAATAGAATTTTTTATATATTCTATACAATGGAAAAAATTCTATTATTATCACAAGAAAATTTTTGAACCTAACCGAACCGGAACAAATTACGTTGCCTTCACAAATAACCTTAGATTCGTCAGAAGATTTGAAACCCAGATTGGTAATTACCAATGGTAATTACCAATCGGTGACATCCCCATTTCCATCGATTTGCTATTAAAAACTAATAGCAAATGATATTGAGTCGATTCGAGGCAAGTGTTCGAATCTATTATGACATAAGCATAAGATGCCCAACGGATTTTTTTTAGATCTTGAAAAAAGAAAATACCTTCTCAGTATTATGAATAGAATATTTAATTTCTAATTAATATAGTTTTAAATGTTAGCCATGATGCCATTTATCAATATTTTTGAAGCAGGATCGAAGTTGTTTATATATTAGTATATTAGTATATATATATATATATATATATATATAATATATATATATTTTTTTTTTTATTTTTTGAGGCTATCATAAAATACTTCATATAAGTCTACTTTCATAGAACATAGAACATAGTATCTTTCTTTGTACTTAAAGAAGAATCAAGTACAAATCAAAAGATATCCGATTATTTTATTTATTAGAATAGAAGATAGAAAAGAGAATTTGAAATGTCTTTTTTGTGTGTTAACTTATCTTGTTCTTTCTTTCTATCACTAGATTTTAGAAAAATATTTTTACTAATATTACTAATAATCTAAGAATATTATAATTACTAAATTAGTATTAAATTCTATAATTATCAAAGTGATTATACTAATCAAATAGTATTTTGTAAAAATATATGGGTATAGTTACCTATTCATATCTATTCATCTGCATATTGTATCTGACAACAAAGATAGATTAAGTCACGCTATATCATAATTTTTTTTTATTAAATATTTTCAATGCAGTCCAAAATAAAAGCAAAATTCGTTCTAACTAGAGATATTATATAAGAGAGAAAATGCATTAGAATCTTTGTAATTTTTTCTATTCTGGGGTTTATATATAAATGAGAATTTTATTATAATTCCTAATTGAAAAAAATTTGACTTTTTCAAGTAATTTATACTAATATACTAAAATAGTAATATACTAAATTTAAGAATTTAAGATAAAAAAAATCCAAAATGAAATCAAGAATAATTAGAATTAAAACTAGAATTAAAATTCTAGTTAATGGTTCCAATTTGACCTAAATTTTGGGATCTATCACTGGAAATCCTTTTTTTATCAATTCAAATCGATTGAAGAATTCCTCAATAGATAAAGGAAAGAAGTTCTTAAAGAATATGTATGTGTTTTGAAATAGAATGAATTATTTCAATTTAATTCAATAAAAAACAAAAATCCTCCCCCCTTTTTTTGGAAGGGGATAAGCAAAATAAATAGGATTAAAAAAAAAAAAGAAAAAAGAATTGAATCATTTTTCTCGATTTTGAATTAGATTTGGCGACATGGCCAAGCGGTAAGGCAGGGGACTGCAAATCCTTTATCCCCAGTTCAAATCTGGGTGTCGCCTTTTCAACAAGATATTTAAAATTTCTTTTTCTATATCCTACTAATAAAATTTGACAAATTTTTGTTCTTTATAATTAATAATTAGAGACAAAGATTTTCTTGATACTGGATTTCTCTAATTCCTCGTTCGAGAAAATAGAAAAACTTGTCCAGTGGAATTCAAAAAAATAAAGGAATAGGTTTAAGATTTGTAGTGACAGCTCCTCTTTCTCTCATAGAAAGAGAGACAGTAAGTTTAGATTAAATAGAAAATTATTAACGTATACAATACAATAATGTATTATTTATGTATCTTGATAATACATTTAGATATTTCTTAAAAAAAAAAAAGAGTTTGTATGTCAGATTTTTAAGGCTTTCTACGAGAGATTCTACCTAAAATTAAGCTAAGCACTTTCTATTTTTTAATTGGTTTATTAATAGCCTTATAAATCAGAATCGTATTTTGACTCTTCACTAATAATTGTATTATTATTATTGATCAATAATGGAATAATTACTTCATAGAAATAGGAGACACAAATTACATGGATTTAGTCAGTTTTGCTTGGGCTGCTTTAATGGTAGTCTTTACATTTTCACTTTCCCTTGTAGTATGGGGAAGGAGTGGACTTTAATTAGGAAGATTTTTTGAGAAATCATTCGAGTAATCGAATTATATCAATCAATTTTTTCTTTGATCTTTTTACATCAATGGATCTTGCAAAGCTTTATTCAATAAAAGCTTGTCTCTCTTTTACAAGATAATCTATAAAAAACTCTCTACTGCGATAGAAATAAGTATATTCTACCGCAGTAGATCGTTTGTTTTAGTTAACACTTGGGATTCTCTTTTTTTTAATCACTTTCTTTTATTTCTTTATTTCTTTAATTATTGATAAGAATTTCTAATTCAAGTTTAAGTCAAATTAATCCTTTTGGCTGACTGTTTTTACGTAGATAATAAGTAAAAAAGCAGTAGGAACTAGAATGAACAGTGCAGTAGCAATAAATGCGAGAATATTGACTTCCATAATCTCATTTTTCTTTTTTTTTTTTTTTCGCAATAACTCGGGATATAATCCCATAGAAAGGAGATATTGAACTCCTTTAAATAAATGAAATTCAATAGGATGGTTTGCATCCTGATAATATTGAATCGGATCCTTTTTTTGAGTAAAGGATATCTGATCTATCAAATCGATTTATTGTTGAGAATTAAATAGTATAACATAGGAAGATCTTTTACCCATACTAGTTTGGTAATGGATTGGATTAGTCCTTTTCCACTTTTTGTGTCTTATAGCTTATTGTCTGCCTATTGTCTGTCTTCCTTATCTTAATATCCTTAATTTTTCTTATATTTTGAAATTTAATGCAATTAAGGATTTTTATTTAAATGACTGAAATTCTATAGGTCAGTCACACACATATCCAAACTAAGACTAGAAGTATGATGGTAAAAAGAGAAGATAATAAAATCGAATATTCTAAGAAATTAACTGAAAAGGTTCATTTCTTCATTTTCTCTTTTTTTTAGTAAGTCTCTCCTTTTTCGGATTTGGAATGGAATGCATATATTCCAAATTAAGTCTGCTACTTGAATGAAAATATTAAGTATAAAAAAAAATCGGAACTAAAAGAGGTGTACTTTATTTAATATGAAGAGTACTTTGTTTGTTAAGGTAATTATACAAAGTTTATTCTTTATTAATAAAGAAAAAAATAAAACTTTTTATTTTTATTTATAAAAAAAATAAAAACTTGTAAAATAGCATCATTTTATTGATCAAGAACAGTAAAAAAAAAAGTATGACGAGGGTCGATGGTATAAATAAAAGACTGAATGAATATAGTAAAACTTTTGATTCGTAGAATCAGGATATTAGAAATATATATCTTATCAATCAATAGATAGTAGTCAAAAAAAAATGAGATTTCTGCATCCATATTTATCTGGGTAATAAATGCAAAACGAAAACAAAAGAGATATTCATTCCAATAAAATATCATTTCAATGATTATTAAAATTGAGATTTTGTTTTCTGCCTCCCTTTTTACACGAAAAAGAAAAGAAAAATGGATGAATATTTCGGATTCTAGTTCGGGACTGACGGGACTCGAACCCGCAGCTTCCGCCTTGACAGGGCGGTGCTCTAACCAATTGAACTACAATCCCAGCAAAGCAAGGTCTATGGTATAAATATTCATAAAGGTAATATGAATATCATCCCATTCAGCTATATGCTATACGAAAGTTAAAAATAATATTTTTACAATATTAATATATTCACATATTAATATTATATAGACTCTAGTCAGAGTGAGACAGATTACTAGTAATCTTTTATTGTTTTATTCAAATTGTTTTATTCAAAAAAACAGATAATTTATCTGCTCTTTAAGAGCAATAAACTCTTTTTTTTTTTTAATGAGACTTTATTAAATGAAATTTCAGTAATAATTTACTGATTGAAACTTCAAAAACTTTCATGAATCTCAATTCTTAGAAAGAAAAATTGATAAGAATGCATATAGAATATGCATATCATATAAATACACGATATGCATATAAATACACGAACTCTTTTCATTAATTTAATGGATGGTTTGACATTTCCTTTTATTTAAAGTCCTTAATTAAATATTAATTAAAAGGAAATCTCAAATATCAAATATATATTACTAAATCATATATAACATATATATTCATAGAGTAGCATTTTTGGGCCGAGCTGGATTTGAACCAGCGTAGACATATCGCCAACGAATTTACAGTCCGTCCCCATTAACCGCTCGGGCATCGACCCTGGGTGGAAGGATTAATTCTAGGTTTAACGAAGAATTAATCCTATGTTTCTTAATAAACCCGGGAGAATTAAATTAATCTTAGGTTTATTGATTAATTATCACCTTACCAACTTTTTATCTTACCCCCAGGGGAGATCGAATCCCCGCTACCTCCTTGAAAGAGAGATGTCCTAACCACTAGACGATGGGGGCAAATCTGCCCACACCTCGTCATCAGTCAGTATTCAAATTATAATATGTATTTTTTTACTGTCAATAGACTTTTATATTACTTTACTTTATTCTTTCTTTTTTGATCATTTTTGTCATCATATTTTTATCATGTTTTTGATCACATTTTTTATTTTTTTATGACTTGATCCAAAAAGTATTCCCTATTCTTATGTTAAGATTGCGTATAATTTTTTGATTTGATAATTCATTTATGAACTATTCTATCCTAAATTATAATGATAAGAATTTAACGAAAAGAGCTTAGTTGAAGAATTCCTTCAATTCAGGTAGTTATGTAATGTAATCGGTCTACGAGAAGAGTACAATTTCTTTTTACTTCATAATTATTTTAATTTAAAGTAAATCGGAGCTCGTTGCTTCATTTGATGTTCAGATCAAATATGTCTATTACTACATGTACACTTTTTCATGTACACTTTTTCTATTTCATATTTCAAAAAGATTCGGTTTTTCCGTTCCTAGTATGAAATTCTTCTGAATAATATGAAATGTAGAACTTTAAATTTAATTATTATCATTTTTAAATTTAATTATTATCATTTTTTTCTATTTTATATAGAAAAGATTCCATAATTGGAAGAAAGTAGCAGAATCATGTTTCAGGAATATTTTATCAATACATTTCCATTCCATTAATTTATACTTCTTGCAAATCCTCACGTTTTTTTTTTGGAATGAAAGCGGTTTTTCTTCATTATTCTATTCCACCTCTTTTCTTCATTATTCTATTCCACCTTTTTAAAAATAAAATCATTCTATTTCTATTCCACCTCTTTACAAAAAAAATAAAATTTCATAATCCTATGGGAGGCATAAAATATATGGTACATTTTTTGTCAAATTATGGCCCACTGGTCATTCGTCCACAAGAGTTTAGAAAAGATTGAAAAACTTTTGAAAAAATTCGTCATTCACCATATTGTTGAGCCGTTATCAACATTTATTTTTCCTACAAAAAAAAGAATTAATTCCAATCAAGATAGAAATTCTTGGAATGAAGCATCATCTGATGATGATGAATTAGATGAGGAGGACTCTTTATCATCAGAAGACTTTGATTCCAAGTCAGATGAGGACTCTTTGTCAGAGTCAAATGAAGGATCATCTGAGGAGGAATCAGATGTTGAGTCCTATTATATATAAGGACTTTTTCTTTTATCGAGAGTTAGAACATTATTCCAATTGGTCTTTAAGAAATCATATTATTCCGTTTATTTACCAGATTGATCGGTTCATAGAATACCATAAGCAAAAAGAAACTCTTTTTGCAACAAGTGTTCTCAATTTACTAGAAGAAATAAAGAAAATAGTTACCTATTTCAAATCGTCAATCGATGATCCTTATCCATCAGAGGAGTTGGACCCATTGTACTCTTGCCATTATAAGTGGTTTGAGATGCAGTACTTCAAGTGGGATCTAACTCAATCAGAGGAGTTGGCCCCATCGTATTCACTCCCTTTGTCGGAATCCGAGTGGGAAGAGAGGGATTCGCAAATTAATGAGCTCCCTCCGAGATATCGTTGCGAATTGATTTCTTACTGGGTCCGGGGTTCTATTTTCTCGACTAAAATAAAATATCGAGAAATCCAAATTTCGGGACCAAAGGTGATAAAATTTCTCCGAAAAATTTCGGAGGTATTGCGTACTATATGAATCAATTTTTATCCAAATCAAATCCTTCATTTTATTTGGATAGAATAAAAAAGTAGTAATGGACATATATGGAGTTCACTAAAATTTCATGTGATTTATCAAACAGAATAGAAATTCCATCATTACTAGATTGATCTATAGATAGGGATCGTCAAGAAATAATGATCAACTAAAGGGATTTTTTTCGATAATAAATAAGCTTCAGATTAAGATGATTTGGAATGAAAATAGGGGAATGTCAACAATACCTGGGTTTAATCAGATACAATTTGAGGGCTTTTGCAGATTTATTACTAAAGGCTTGAAGGAAGAATTTGATAAGTTTCCAGAAAAAAAAATGAAAGATATAGATCAAAATATGGAATTTCTATTTTTTGTGGAAAAATATCAATTGGTAGAACCCTTGATAAAAGAAAGAGATGCTTTTTATGAATCACTTACATATTCTGCAAGATTATATGTACCCGCGGGATTAATTCGAAAAACCAGTATAAAAATGCAAAAACAAACCGTTTTTATAGGAAACATTCCTTTAATGACTTCCCAAGGAACTTTTATAATAAATGGAATATATAGAACTGTAATTAATCAAATATTGCAAAACCCTGGTATTTATTATCGTTCAAGATTGGACCGCGAAGGAATTTCTGTCTATACGGCCACTATAATATCAGATTGCGGAGGAAGGATAAAGTTAGAAATGGATACAAAAGCAAGGATATGGGTGCGTGTGAGTAGGAAACAAAAGATATCGATTCTAGTTCTATTATTAGCTATGGGTTCGAATCTGAAAGAAATTCTAGATAATGTTCGTTACCCTGAGATTTTATTGTCTTTCGCAAATGATAAGAAGGAACTAAAAAAGATTAGTTCAAAAGAAAATGCTCTTTTGGAGTTTCACAAAAAGTTTTTTTCTAAAGAAGAGAAGGAACAGAAAGATATTGTATCTTCAGAGTCCTTATGTGAGTACTTACAAAAGGACTTTTTAGAAAAATTTTATAAAAAAAAATGCGAACTAGGAAAGATTGGTCGACGAAATATGAATCGGAGACTTAATCTCGATATATCTCAGGACAATATATTTTTGTTACCAAAAGATATATTGGCTGCTGCCGATCATTTGATTGAAATGAAATGGGAAATGGGTACACTTGATGATATGAATCACTTGAAGAATAAACGTATTCGTTCTGTAGGAGATCTTTTACAGGATCAATTTAGATTGGCTCTCTCTCTTTTAGAAAAGGCAGTTCGGAATACTATATCTGTAGCAATTTCTCGTAATAAATGGATACGAAGTCCTCAAATTTTGGTAACTTCAACTTCATTCAAAACTACTTATGAATCGTTTTTTGGTCTTCACCCCTTATCGCAACTTTCAGATCAAACTAATCCATTAGCACAAGTAGCTCATGGTCGAAAATGGAGTTTTTTGGGTCCTAGAGGACTGACAAGTCGGACTGCTAGTATTCAGATACGAGATATCCATCCTAGCTACTATGGACGTATTTGTCCAATTGATACATCTGAAGGTACTAATGTTGGACTTATTGGATCCTTAGCTATTTATGCACGGATTGGTCATTGGGAATCTATAGAAAGTCCGTTTTATAAAATATCTGAGAAATCAAGAAAAAAAAAAGGACAGATGGTTTATTTATCACCAACAAAAGATGAATATTATATGATAGCAGCAGGAAATTCTTTGGCTTTGAACCAGGGTATTCAAGAAGAAGAGGTTGTTCCTGCTCGATACCGTCAAGAATTCCTAACTATTGCGTGGGAACAGATTCATCTTAGAAGTATTTCTCCCTTCCACTATTTTTCTATTGGAGCTTCTCTTATTCCTTTTATCGAGCATAATGACGCCAATCGAGCTTTAATGAGTTCTAATATGCAACGCCAAGCAGTTCCGCTTTCTCAGTCGGAGAAGTGTATTGTTGGAACTGGCCTAGAAGGCCAAACGGTTGTAGATTCGGGGTTTTCACTTATAGCTGAGCATCAGGGAAAGGTCCTTTATACTGATAGTCAAAAGATCCTTTTTTCAAGGAATGGGAATACTGAAAGTATTCCTTTAGTTAAGTATCAAGGTTCCAACAAAAAAACTTTGATCCATCAAAAACCCCGGGTTCAGGGAGGTAAATGCGTTAAAAAAGGTCAAATTTTGGCGGACGGTGCCGCTACAGTTGATGGGGAACTCGCTTTAGGAAAAAACATATTAGTAGCTTATATGCCATGGGAGGGTTATAATTCTGAAGATGCAGTACTAATTAGTGAACGTCTGATATATGAAGATATTTTTACTTCTTTTTCTATTCGGAGATATGAAATTAAGACTTATATGACAAATCAAGGCCCTGAAAGAATCACTAAGGGAATACCCCATCTCGAGACTCATTTTCTCCGCAATTTGGATAGGAATGGGATTGTGATGTTGGGATCTTGGGTAGAAACAGGTGATATTCTTGTAGGTAAATTAACGCCAAGAGAGGATGAACCGTTTCCAGAGGACAGATTATTAGAGGCTGTGCTTGGCATAGATTTATCCAGTACAAAAGAAACTTCTCTAAGACTACCTATAGGTGGAAAAGGTCTAGTTATTGATGTGAAATGGATTGAGATGAACGATTCCAGTGATTTTTTAGAGATGGTTTCTGTATATATTTTACAGAAACGTCAAATCAAAGTAGGTGATAAAGTAGCTGGAAGACATGGAAATAAAGGTATTATTTCCAAGATTTTGTCTAGACAAGATATGCCCTATTTGCAAAATGGAACACCTGTTGATATGGTCTTCAATCCCTTGGGAGTACCTTCACGAATGAATGTGGGACAGATATTTGAATGCTCACTTGGATTAGCAGGGGATTTGCTAAAGAGACATTATCGAATAACACCCTTTGATGAAAGATATGAGCAAGAGGCTTCGAGAAAACTAGTGTTTTCTGAATTATATGAAGCTAGTAAACAAACAAAAAATCCATGGGTATTTGAGCCTGAATACCCTGGAAAAAGCAGAATATTTGATGGAAGAACAGGAAATCCTTTTGAACAACCTATTCTAGTAGGAAAGTCCTATATCCTAAAATTAATTCATCAAGTAGATGATAAAATCCATGGACGTTCTACTGGGCCTTACACACTTGTTACACAACAACCTCTTAGAGGAAGGGCCAACCAAGGGGGACAACGGGTAGGAGAAATGGAAGTTTGGGCTCTCGAAGGATTTGGTGTTGCTCATATTTTACAAGAAATCCTTACTTATAAATCTGATCATATTAGAGCTCGTAAAGAAATATTAAATACTATGCTTATTGGAGGAAGAGCACCTAACCCTGAGGATGATTTTCCAGAAACTTTTCGAGTACTCGTTCGAGAACTACGATCTTTGGCTCTAGAACTGAATTATTTCCTTGTATCTGAAAAGAACTTCCAGATTCATAGGAAGGAAGTGTGATCTGAATTAATAATTATTTCAATTTTTATGATTGACCAGTATAAACATCAAAAACTTCAAATTGGACCAGTTTCCCCTCAACAAATAAAGGCTTGGGCGACCAAAATTCTACCTAATGGGGAAAAAATAGTTGGAGAGGTAACAAAAAATGAGACTTTTCATTATAAAAGCAATAAACCAGAAAAAAATGGATTGTTTTGCGAACGAATCTTTGGACCCATAAAAAGTGGATTTTGTGGGTGTGGAAAGTATCGAGAGATTGGGGCTGAAAAAGAAAACCCAAAATTTTGTCAACAATGCGGAGTAGAATTTGGTAATTCTCGGATACGAAGATATCAAATGGGGTACATTAAACTCGCATGTGCAGTGACTCATGTGTGGTATTTAAAAGGTCGTCCTAGTTATATCGCAAATCTTTTAGATAAATCCCTTAAGGAATTAAAAAGTCTAGTATATTGCGGTGTGTGATTTGATCAAAATTCTCATTTGACAGGTTCGAATTGAGAAACTGTCATCCCATTCGATCCTATTGGGATGCCCTAGCTCTGACATGTGTTTTGGAAGAAATAACATGAAACTTAGAATTTTTGGTATATTCTATACTTCTAAATTAAAGGGGAATTAATCCATGGTCGATTCTATAATAGATAAACCTAGTTATACCTTGTGAAAATCTTTTTTCATGAGATTTATCATTCCATTTAGAAAAAGATTTTGCTTAAGCAATCAAATATAGTATGGTTACAGAAGTTTATCCATCGCATATATGCTTCAAGTAAGGCATAACCATCGAGGTGACTAGGGACCTAAAAGATTAAATGGAATGAGATATAGACAAATAAATCCCGTATGAATTCAAAAATCAGAAATCTTTAAGAGAATTCATTAGGGAAATAGACTACTCAATAATTTGACATTCTCATTTTAAGCAATTCATTTATCAAATTCAAGTAAAATAAGAATGAATCAATGAGAAATTAGTTTTAATTGGGAACTTGAGTAAAGAGTAGTTCTTTTTCATTTTTTATCTAAAAAAAGAAAGAACTTTTTTTTCTTTTTTTTAACTACTTGAGCCGGATGAGAGGAAACCTTCACGTCCGATTTGAAAGGGGGGAATCCTTTAGGAACCTATCTCGATTGTTCTTTTGCTAGGCCCACAGCTAAAAAACCAACTTTCTTACGATTACGAGGTTCATTCGAAGATGAAATCCAATCCTGGAAATACAGCATTCCGCTTTTTTTTAATACCCGAGGCTTCGAGAAATTTCGAAATCGAGAAATTGTGACAGGAGCTGATGCTATTAGAGAGCAATTAGCTGATTTAGATTTGCGAATTCTTATCGAGAATTCATTAGTAGAATGGAAAGGATTAGCAGTCCTGAAACCTACTGGAGATAAATGGGAAGATAGAAAAATTCAAATAAGAAAGAATTTTTTGGTTAGACGTATGGAATTAGCTAAACGTTTTCTTCAAACAAATATAGAACCTGAATGGATGGTTTTGTACTTATTACCAGTTCTTCCTCCCGAATTGAGACCCATTATTCAGATAGAAGGGGGTAAGCTAATAAGTTCGGATATTAATGAGCTCTATAAAAGAGTTATTGAGAAGAATATTCTTCTTAGCAATTTATTAAGTATATCTTCATTTATATCTTCGGACAGAGATGTTGTTGTTATAAATTCTCAGGCAAAATTATTACAAGAAGCTGTGGATATACTTCTTCATATTGGGGTCCGCGGACAACTGAGGTCAGATGGTTTTACTAAAGATAAAGATTACAAATCTTTTTCAGATATACTTGGAGGGAAAGAAGGAAGATTTCGTGAGACTTTACTTGGTCGACGGGTTGATTATTCAGGGCGTTCTGTCATTGTTGTGGGTCCTTCTCTTTCATTATATCAATGTGGATTACCTCGAGAAATGGCAATAGAGCTTTTCCAAGCATTTCTAATCCGCCATCTAATTAGGAAACATTTCGCTACTAACATAGCGACTGCTAAAAGGCTGATTCAGGAGCGGGAAAAAGAACCTATTGTATGGGAAACACTTAAAGAAGTTATGGAGGGGCATCCTATATTATTGAATAGAGCACCCACTCTGCATAGATTAGGCATATTGGCTTTCCAACCCATTTTAGTAGAGGATCGTGCTATTTATTTACACCCATTAGTTTGTAAGGGTTTTAATGCAGACTTTGATGGAGATCAAATGGCTGTTCATTTACCTTTATCTTTGGAGGCTCAAGCAGAAGCTCGTTTACTTATGTTTTCTCATATAAATCTTTTATCTCCAGCTATTGGAGATCCTATTTGTGTACCAACTCAAGATATGCTTATCGGACTCTATGTATTAACCATGGGAATTCGTGAAGGAATTTGTGCAAATAGGTATAATTTACTTAATTGGAGAAACTATCAAAATGAACCAATTGACAATAAAAACTTTAAGTATAAAAAAAAAAAAGAACCTTATTTTTCTAGCTCATATGAAGCACTTGGAGCTTATCGGCAAAAAAGAATCAGTTTAGACAGCCCTTTGTGGCTCCGATGGAATTTAGACAAAGGTGTTGTTGGGTCAAGCGAAGTTCCTATTGAAGTTCAATATGAATCTTTGAGTACTTCTCATGAGATTTATGAGCATTATCTAATAATAAGAAGTACAAAAGATGAAATCCGTTGTATATATATTCGAACCACTATTGGTCATATTTCTTTTTATCGAGAAATAGAAGAAGCCATACAAGGGTTTAGTGAAATCCGGGTTTAGTCGAATCCGGTATATTCATACACTATCTAAACTCAAAAATTAGATTAGGTGATGCCCCGGGCAGCGAAATTCGGGTTTTTCCAATTTCATTAATATCATTTTTTCTGAATTTCTGCATAAATAGAAATCAAGACTAAAATAAAAGAAATTCTATCTTCGAACCACTCACTCATGTTTATTGTCGAATCCTACTCAGCAGAATATAGAAGAGGTTTTTATGAAAGAACAAGCCTTTTACAATAGAGTCTTAAATGGAACTGCTATGAAACGACTTATTAGCAGATTAATAGTTCATTTTGGAATGGCATATACATCGCATATCCTAGATCAACTAAAGACTTTAGGTTTCCATCAAGCCACTACTACATCTATCTCATTAGGAATTGATGATCTTTTAACAATATCATCGAAACCTTGGTTAGTTCAAGATGCTGAACAACAGAATTCTATTTTGGAGAAACACCATTATTTTGGAAATGTACACGCAGTAGAAAAATTACGTCAATCTATTGAAATATGGTATGCTACAAGTGAATATTTGAGACAAGAAATGAATCCAAACTTTCGGATGACTGATCCTTCTAATCCAGTTTATTTAATGTCTTTTTCGGGAGCTAGGGGAAATGCATCTCAGATACACCAATTAGTGGGTATGAGAGGATTAATGTCAGATCCTCAAGGACAAATGATTGATTTGCCCATTCAAAGCAATTTACACGAGGGACTCTCTTTGACCGAATATATAAATTTCTTGTTATGGAGCTCGCAAAGGAGTTGTAGATACTGCTATACGAACAGCAGATGCTGGATATCTTACTCGTAGACTTGTTGAAGTAGTTCAACACATTATTGTACGTAAAAGAGACTGTGGTACTATTCAAGGTATTTCCGTCAGTCCTCAAAATGGGATGACAGAAACCTTTTTGGTCCAAACACTAATCGGTCGTGTATTAGCAGATGATATCTATATTGGTCTACGATGCATTGCTACTCGAAATCAAGATATTGGGATTGGACTGGTCAATCGATTTATAACCTTTCAAACACAATCAATATATATTAGAAGTCCTTTCACTTGCAGAAGTACATCTTGGATCTGTCAATTATGTTATGGTCGGAGTCCCACTCATGGTGATTTGGTTGATTTAGGAGAAGCTGTAGGTATTATTGCGGGTCAATCGATTGGGGAACCTGGAATTCAGCTCACATTAAGAACTTTTCATACTGGTGGAGTATTCACAGGTGGTACTGCCCAATATGTACGAACTCCTTTTCAGGGAAAAATAAAATTCAACGAGGATTTGCTTCATCCTACACGTACCCGTCATGGGCATCCTGCCTTTCTGTGTTCTACAGACTTTTATGTAACTATAGAAAGTCGAGATATTATACATAATATGAGTATCCCTTCGAAAAGTTTGATTTTAGTTCAAAATGATCAATATGTAGAATCAGAACAAGTTATTGCTGAGATTCGCACTGGAATGTCTACTTTTCCTTTGAGAGAGACAGTACAAAAACATATTTTTGCGGAATCAGGAGGAGAACTGCACTGGAGTACTGATGTCTACCATAAACCTAAAGATACATATAAAGATACATATAGTAATGTGCATCTATTACCAAAAACAAGCCATTTATGGGTATTAGCAGGAAGTCCTTGGAGATCCGATAGAGTGTCTTTTTCGGTCCACAAGGATCAAGATCAAATGAATGTTGATTCTTTTTCTATTGAAGAAAGATATATTTCTGACCTCTCAAAAACTAATAATCAATTAAGATATAAATTGTTGGATACTTCTAATAAAGGGGAAATTCTTGAACATTCACGGACTGATCAAATCATATCGAAAAATTTTTCGAATTTCATATATCCTTCTATTTTGCAAGAGAATTCTTATTTCTTGGCGAAAAAGCGAAGAAATCGATTTATTATCCCATTAAAATATGATAAAGAACAAGAAAAAGAACTAATATCTTCTTTTGCGATTTCGATGGAAATACCTATAAACGGTATTTTCCTTCAAAATAATAGTATTCTTGCTTTTTTTGATGATACACGATACAGAAGAGTCAATTCAGGAATTATTCAATACGGGATCATAGAGATAGAGTCGATCATAAAAAAAGAAGATTTGCTTGAGGATCAAGGAATAAAACAATTTCCGGAATACTATACGTTGATTGAGGATGAAGAAATACAAGAATTTAGCCCGGAATACCAAACTTTGATTGAATATCAAAAATATCAAATGTTGATTGAGTATCAAAAAAAACAAAAATTGAATCCGGAATACCAAATGTTAATAAAAGATCAAGGATAAAAGAATTTCTGGAAGACCAAATGTTAATTGAGGATCAAGAAAGACAAGAATTCAGTCCAGAATACCAAATGTTAATTGAGGATCAAGAAAGACAAGAATTCAGTCCGGAATACCAAATGTTAATTGAGGATCAAGAAAGACAAGAATTCAGTCCGGAATACCAAATGTTAATTGAGGATCAAGAAAGACAAGAATTGAGTCCGAAATACCAAATGTTAATTGAGGATCAAGAAAGACAAGAATTGAGTCCGGAATACCAAATGTTAATTGAGGATCAAGAAAGACAAGAATTGAGTCCGGAATACCAAATGTTAATTGAGGATCAAGAAAGACAAGAATTGAGTCCGGAATACCAAATATTAATTGAGGATCAAGAAAGACAAGAATTGAGTCCGGAATATCAAATGTTAATTGAGGATCAAGAAAGACAAGAATTGAATCCGGAATACCAAATGTTAATTGAGGATCAAGAAAGACAAGAATTGAGTCCGGAATACCAAATGTTAAGTGAGGA
>JASGLE010000071.1:0-200947 GCA_030179965.1 Cyperus esculentus | reverse complement strand
GCAGACGGGTGCGGCGGAGGCGATATTTGATATCGTAGAGTTACTTATTTTTTTCATTTTGGTGTTTTTTAGATGAAATGGGGAATCCCATGTGCCGCATTCCCTTTGCGAGGCCCCTAACTATTTTTTTGCCCGTAAGCGAAAAAACGGGGCCGGCACGTCCGGGCGGGCGGGCGGAGGCGATCTCGACATCGTAGAGGTAGTGATTCCATTTGTGCGTTTTCTAGATGAAATAGGGCCACGGAGAACCAGGTAGAGCCGGAAATGCGGAAAAGCGGGTGCGGGAGCCGTTAAGTAGGTACGGCGGGCTAGTATGTCGGATGCGGTCATACCAGCACTAAAGCACCGGATCCCATCAGAACTCCGCAGTTAAGCGTGCTTGGGCATGAGTAGTACTAAGATGGGTGACCTCTTGGGAATTCCATGTGCCGCATCCCTTTTTCGACGCCCCCATATTTGTTTTTTGCCCGCAAGCGCAAATACCGGGCCGACACGTGCGGGCGGGCAGACGGGTGCGGCGGAGGCGATATTTGATATCGTAGAGTTACTTATTTTTTTCATTTTGGTGTTTTTTAGATGAAATGGGGAATCCCATGTGCCGCATTCCCTTTGCGAGGCCCCTAACTATTTTTTTGCCCGTAAGCGAAAAAACGGGGCCGGCACGTCCGGGCGGGCGGGCGGAGGCGATCTCGACATCGTAGAGGTAGTGATTCCATTTGTGCGTTTTCTAGATGAAATAGGGCCACGGAGAACCAGGTAGAGCCGGAAATGCGGAAAAGCGGGTGCGGGAGCCGTTAAGTAGGTACGGCGGGCTAGTATGTCGGATGCGGTCATACCAGCACTAAAGCACCGGATCCCATCAGAACTCCGCAGTTAAGCGTGCTTGGGCATGAGTAGTACTAAGATGGGTGACCTCTTGGGAATTCCATGTGCCGCATCCCTTTTTCGACGCCCCCATATTTGTTTTTTGCCCGCAAGCGCAAATACCGGGCCGACACGTGCGGGCGGGCAGACGGGTGCGGCGGAGGCGATATTTGATATCGTAGAGTTACTTATTTTTTTCATTTTGGTGTTTTTTAGATGAAATGGGGAATCCCATGTGCCGCATTCCCTTTGCGAGGCCCCTAACTATTTTTTTGCCCGTAAGCGAAAAAACGGGGCCGGCACGTCCGGGCGGGCGGGCGGAGGCGATCTCGACATCGTAGAGGTAGTGATTCCATTTGTGCGTTTTCTAGATGAAATAGGGCCACGGAGAACCAGGTAGAGCCGGAAATGCGGAAAAGCGGGTGCGGGAGCCGTTAAGTAGGTACGGCGGGCTAGTATGTCGGATGCGGTCATACCAGCACTAAAGCACCGGATCCCATCAGAACTCCGCAGTTAAGCGTGCTTGGGCATGAGTAGTACTAAGATGGGTGACCTCTTGGGAATTCCATGTGCCGCATCCCTTTTTCGACGCCCCCATATTTGTTTTTTGCCCGCAAGCGCAAATACCGGGCCGACACGTGCGGGCGGGCAGACGGGTGCGGCGGAGGCGATATTTGATATCGTAGAGTTACTTATTTTTTTCATTTTGGTGTTTTTTAGATGAAATGGGGAATCCCATGTGCCGCATTCCCTTTGCGAGGCCCCTAACTATTTTTTTGCCCGTAAGCGAAAAAACGGGGCCGGCACGTCCGGGCGGGCGGGCGGAGGCGATCTCGACATCGTAGAGGTAGTGATTCCATTTGTGCGTTTTCTAGATGAAATAGGGCCACGGAGAACCAGGTAGAGCCGGAAATGCGGAAAAGCGGGTGCGGGAGCCGTTAAGTAGGTACGGCGGGCTAGTATGTCGGATGCGGTCATACCAGCACTAAAGCACCGGATCCCATCAGAACTCCGCAGTTAAGCGTGCTTGGGCATGAGTAGTACTAAGATGGGTGACCTCTTGGGAATTCCATGTGCCGCATCCCTTTTTCGACGCCCCCATATTTGTTTTTTGCCCGCAAGCGCAAATACCGGGCCGACACGTGCGGGCGGGCAGACGGGTGCGGCGGAGGCGATATTTGATATCGTAGAGTTACTTATTTTTTTCATTTTGGTGTTTTTTAGATGAAATGGGGAATCCCATGTGCCGCATTCCCTTTGCGAGGCCCCTAACTATTTTTTTGCCCGTAAGCGAAAAAACGGGGCCGGCACGTCCGGGCGGGCGGGCGGAGGCGATCTCGACATCGTAGAGGTAGTGATTCCATTTGTGCGTTTTCTAGATGAAATAGGGCCACGGAGAACCAGGTAGAGCCGGAAATGCGGAAAAGCGGGTGCGGGAGCCGTTAAGTAGGTACGGCGGGCTAGTATGTCGGATGCGGTCATACCAGCACTAAAGCACCGGATCCCATCAGAACTCCGCAGTTAAGCGTGCTTGGGCATGAGTAGTACTAAGATGGGTGACCTCTTGGGAATTCCATGTGCCGCATCCCTTTTTCGACGCCCCCATATTTGTTTTTTGCCCGCAAGCGCAAATACCGGGCCGACACGTGCGGGCGGGCAGACGGGTGCGGCGGAGGCGATATTTGATATCGTAGAGTTACTTATTTTTTTCATTTTGGTGTTTTTTAGATGAAATGGGGAATCCCATGTGCCGCATTCCCTTTGCGAGGCCCCTAACTATTTTTTTGCCCGTAAGCGAAAAAACGGGGCCGGCACGTCCGGGCGGGCGGGCGGAGGCGATCTCGACATCGTAGAGGTAGTGATTCCATTTGTGCGTTTTCTAGATGAAATAGGGCCACGGAGAACCAGGTAGAGCCGGAAATGCGGAAAAGCGGGTGCGGGAGCCGTTAAGTAGGTACGGCGGGCTAGTATGTCGGATGCGGTCATACCAGCACTAAAGCACCGGATCCCATCAGAACTCCGCAGTTAAGCGTGCTTGGGCATGAGTAGTACTAAGATGGGTGACCTCTTGGGAATTCCATGTGCCGCATCCCTTTTTCGACGCCCCCATATTTGTTTTTTGCCCGCAAGCGCAAATACCGGGCCGACACGTGCGGGCGGGCAGACGGGTGCGGCGGAGGCGATATTTGATATCGTAGAGTTACTTATTTTTTTCATTTTGGTGTTTTTTAGATGAAATGGGGAATCCCATGTGCCGCATTCCCTTTGCGAGGCCCCTAACTATTTTTTTGCCCGTAAGCGAAAAAACGGGGCCGGCACGTCCGGGCGGGCGGGCGGAGGCGATCTCGACATCGTAGAGGTAGTGATTCCATTTGTGCGTTTTCTAGATGAAATAGGGCCACGGAGAACCAGGTAGAGCCGGAAATGCGGAAAAGCGGGTGCGGGAGCCGTTAAGTAGGTACGGCGGGCTAGTATGTCGGATGCGGTCATACCAGCACTAAAGCACCGGATCCCATCAGAACTCCGCAGTTAAGCGTGCTTGGGCATGAGTAGTACTAAGATGGGTGACCTCTTGGGAATTCCATGTGCCGCATCCCTTTTTCGACGCCCCCATATTTGTTTTTTGCCCGCAAGCGCAAATACCGGGCCGACACGTGCGGGCGGGCAGACGGGTGCGGCGGAGGCGATATTTGATATCGTAGAGTTACTTATTTTTTTCATTTTGGTGTTTTTTAGATGAAATGGGGAATCCCATGTGCCGCATTCCCTTTGCGAGGCCCCTAACTATTTTTTTGCCCGTAAGCGAAAAAACGGGGCCGGCACGTCCGGGCGGGCGGGCGGAGGCGATCTCGACATCGTAGAGGTAGTGATTCCATTTGTGCGTTTTCTAGATGAAATAGGGCCACGGAGAACCAGGTAGAGCCGGAAATGCGGAAAAGCGGGTGCGGGAGCCGTTAAGTAGGTACGGCGGGCTAGTATGTCGGATGCGGTCATACCAGCACTAAAGCACCGGATCCCATCAGAACTCCGCAGTTAAGCGTGCTTGGGCATGAGTAGTACTAAGATGGGTGACCTCTTGGGAATTCCATGTGCCGCATCCCTTTTTCGACGCCCCCATATTTGTTTTTTGCCCGCAAGCGCAAATACCGGGCCGACACGTGCGGGCGGGCAGACGGGTGCGGCGGAGGCGATATTTGATATCGTAGAGTTACTTATTTTTTTCATTTTGGTGTTTTTTAGATGAAATGGGGAATCCCATGTGCCGCATTCCCTTTGCGAGGCCCCTAACTATTTATTTGCCCGTAAGCGAAAAAACGGGGCCGGCACGTCCGGGCGGGCGGGCGGAGGCGATCTCGACATCGTAGAGGTAGTGATTCCATTTGTGCGTTTTCTAGATGAAATAGGGCCACGGAGAACCAGGTAGAGCCGGAAATGCGGAAAAGCGGGTGCGGGAGCCGTTAAGTAGGTACGGCGGGCTAGTATGTCGGATGCGGTCATACCAGCACTAAAGCACCGGATCCCATCAGAACTCCGCAGTTAAGCGTGCTTGGGCATGAGTAGTACTAAGATGGGTGACCTCTTGGGAATTCCATGTGCCGCATCCCTTTTTCGACGCCCCCATATTTGTTTTTTGCCCGCAAGCGCAAATACCGGGCCGACACGTGCGGGCGGGCAGACGGGTGCGGCGGAGGCGATATTTGATATCGTAGAGTTACTTATTTTTTTCATTTTGGTGTTTTTTAGATGAAATGGGGAATCCCATGTGCCGCATTCCCTTTGCGAGGCCCCTAACTATTTTTTTGCCCGTAAGCGAAAAAACGGGGCCGGCACGTCCGGGCGGGCGGGCGGAGGCGATCTCGACATCGTAGAGGTAGTGATTCCATTTGTGCGTTTTCTAGATGAAATAGGGCCACGGAGAACCAGGTAGAGCCGGAAATGCGGAAAAGCGGGTGCGGGAGCCGTTAAGTAGGTACGGCGGGCTAGTATGTCGGATGCGGTCATACCAGCACTAAAGCACCGGATCCCATCAGAACTCCGCAGTTAAGCGTGCTTGGGCATGAGTAGTACTAAGATGGGTGACCTCTTGGGAATTCCATGTGCCGCATCCCTTTTTCGACGCCCCCATATTTGTTTTTTGCCCGCAAGCGCAAATACCGGGCCGACACGTGCGGGCGGGCAGACGGGTGCGGCGGAGGCGATATTTGATATCGTAGAGTTACTTATTTTTTTCATTTTGGTGTTTTTTAGATGAAATGGGGAATCCCATGTGCCGCATTCCCTTTGCGAGGCCCCTAACTATTTTTTTGCCCGCAAGCGAAAAAACGGGGCCGGCACGTCCGGGCGGGCGGGCGGAGGCGATCTCGACATCGTAGAGGTAGTGATTCCATTTGTGCGTTTTCTAGATGAAATAGGGCCACGGAGAACCAGGTAGAGCCGGAAATGCGGAAAAGCGGGTGCGGGAGCCGTTAAGTAGGTACGGCGGGCTAGTATGTCGGATGCGGTCATACCAGCACTAAAGCACCGGATCCCATCAGAACTCCGCAGTTAAGCGTGCTTGGGCATGAGTAGTACTAAGATGGGTGACCTCTTGGGAATTCCATGTGCCGCATCCCTTTTTCGACGCCCCCATATTTGTTTTTTGCCCGCAAGCGCAAATACCGGGCCGACACGTGCGGGCGGGCAGACGGGTGCGGCGGAGGCGATATTTGATATCGTAGAGTTACTTATTTTTTTCATTTTGGTGTTTTTTAGATGAAATGGGGAATCCCATGTGCCGCATTCCCTTTGCGAGGCCCCTAACTATTTTTTTGCCCGCAAGCGAAAAAACGGGGCCGGCACGTCCGGGCGGGCGGGCGGAGGCGATCTCGACATCGTAGAGGTAGTGATTCCATTTGTGCGTTTTCTAGATGAAATAGGGCCACGGAGAACCAGGTAGAGCCGGAAATGCGGAAAAGCGGGTGCGGGAGCCGTTAAGTAGGTACGGCGGGCTAGTATGTCGGATGCGGTCATACCAGCACTAAAGCACCGGATCCCATCAGAACTCCGCAGTTAAGCGTGCTTGGGCATGAGTAGTACTAAGATGGGTGACCTCTTGGGAATTCCATGTGCCGCATCCCTTTTTCGACGCCCCCATATTTGTTTTTTGCCCGCAAGCGCAAATACCGGGCCGACACGTGCGGGCGGGCAGACGGGTGCGGCGGAGGCGATATTTGATATCGTAGAGTTACTTATTTTTTTCATTTTGGTGTTTTTTAGATGAAATGGGGAATCCCATGTGCCGCATTCCCTTTGCGAGGCCCCTAACTATTTTTTTGCCCGCAAGCGAAAAAACGGGGCCGGCACGTCCGGGCGGGCGGGCGGAGGCGATCTCGACATCGTAGAGGTAGTGATTCCATTTGTGCGTTTTCTAGATGAAATAGGGCCACGGAGAACCAGGTAGAGCCGGAAATGCGGAAAAGCGGGTGCGGGAGCCGTTAAGTAGGTACGGCGGGCTAGTATGTCGGATGCGGTCATACCAGCACTAAAGCACCGGATCCCATCAGAACTCCGCAGTTAAGCGTGCTTGGGCATGAGTAGTACTAAGATGGGTGACCTCTTGGGAATTCCATGTGCCGCATCCCTTTTTCGACGCCCCCATATTTGTTTTTTGCCCGCAAGCGCAAATACCGGGCCGACACGTGCGGGCGGGCAGACGGGTGCGGCGGAGGCGATATTTGATATCGTAGAGTTACTTATTTTTTTCATTTTGGTGTTTTTTAGATGAAATGGGGAATCCCATGTGCCGCATTCCCTTTGCGAGGCCCCTAACTATTTTTTTGCCCGCAAGCGAAAAAACGGGGCCGGCACGTCCGGGCGGGCGGGCGGAGGCGATCTCGACATCGTAGAGGTAGTGATTCCATTTGTGCGTTTTCTAGATGAAATAGGGCCACGGAGAACCAGGTAGAGCCGGAAATGCGGAAAAGCGGGTGCGGGAGCCGTTAAGTAGGTACGGCGGGCTAGTATGTCGGATGCGGTCATACCAGCACTAAAGCACCGGATCCCATCAGAACTCCGCAGTTAAGCGTGCTTGGGCATGAGTAGTACTAAGATGGGTGACCTCTTGGGAATTCCATGTGCCGCATCCCTTTTTCGACGCCCCCATATTTGTTTTTTGCCCGCAAGCGCAAATACCGGGCCGACACGTGCGGGCGGGCAGACGGGTGCGGCGGAGGCGATATTTGATATCGTAGAGTTACTTATTTTTTTCATTTTGGTGTTTTTTAGATGAAATGGGGAATCCCATGTGCCGCATTCCCTTTGCGAGGCCCCTAACTATTTTTTTGCCCGCAAGCGAAAAAACGGGGCCGGCACGTCCGGGCGGGCGGGCGGAGGCGATCTCGACATCGTAGAGGTAGTGATTCCATTTGTGCGTTTTCTAGATGAAATAGGGCCACGGAGAACCAGGTAGAGCCGGAAATGCGGAAAAGCGGGTGCGGGAGCCGTTAAGTAGGTACGGCGGGCTAGTATGTCGGATGCGGTCATACCAGCACTAAAGCACCGGATCCCATCAGAACTCCGCAGTTAAGCGTGCTTGGGCATGAGTAGTACTAAGATGGGTGACCTCTTGGGAATTCCATGTGCCGCATCCCTTTTTCGACGCCCCCATATTTGTTTTTTGCCCGCAAGCGCAAATACCGGGCCGACACGTGCGGGCGGGCAGACGGGTGCGGCGGAGGCGATATTTGATATCGTAGAGTTACTTATTTTTTTCATTTTGGTGTTTTTTAGATGAAATGGGGAATCCCATGTGCCGCATTCCCTTTGCGAGGCCCCTAACTATTTTTTTGCCCGCAAGCGAAAAAACGGGGCCGGCACGTCCGGGCGGGCGGGCGGAGGCGATCTCGACATCGTAGAGGTAGTGATTCCATTTGTGCGTTTTCTAGATGAAATAGGGCCACGGAGAACCAGGTAGAGCCGGAAATGCGGAAAAGCGGGTGCGGGAGCCGTTAAGTAGGTACGGCGGGCTAGTATGTCGGATGCGGTCATACCAGCACTAAAGCACCGGATCCCATCAGAACTCCGCAGTTAAGCGTGCTTGGGCATGAGTAGTACTAAGATGGGTGACCTCTTGGGAATTCCATGTGCCGCATCCCTTTTTCGACGCCCCCATATTTGTTTTTTGCCCGCAAGCGCAAATACCGGGCCGACACGTGCGGGCGGGCAGACGGGTGCGGCGGAGGCGATATTTGATATCGTAGAGTTACTTATTTTTTTCATTTTGGTGTTTTTTAGATGAAATGGGGAATCCCATGTGCCGCATTCCCTTTGCGAGGCCCCTAACTATTTTTTTGCCCGCAAGCGAAAAAACGGGGCCGGCACGTCCGGGCGGGCGGGCGGAGGCGATCTCGACATCGTAGAGGTAGTGATTCCATTTGTGCGTTTTCTAGATGAAATAGGGCCACGGAGAACCAGGTAGAGCCGGAAATGCGGAAAAGCGGGTGCGGGAGCCGTTAAGTAGGTACGGCGGGCTAGTATGTCGGATGCGGTCATACCAGCACTAAAGCACCGGATCCCATCAGAACTCCGCAGTTAAGCGTGCTTGGGCATGAGTAGTACTAAGATGGGTGACCTCTTGGGAATTCCATGTGCCGCATCCCTTTTTCGACGCCCCCATATTTGTTTTTTGCCCGCAAGCGCAAATACCGGGCCGACACGTGCGGGCGGGCAGACGGGTGCGGCGGAGGCGATATTTGATATCGTAGAGTTACTTATTTTTTTCATTTTGGTGTTTTTTAGATGAAATGGGGAATCCCATGTGCCGCATTCCCTTTGCGAGGCCCCTAACTATTTTTTTGCCCGCAAGCGAAAAAACGGGGCCGGCACGTCCGGGCGGGCGGGCGGAGGCGATCTCGACATCGTAGAGGTAGTGATTCCATTTGTGCGTTTTCTAGATGAAATAGGGCCACGGAGAACCAGGTAGAGCCGGAAATGCGGAAAAGCGGGTGCGGGAGCCGTTAAGTAGGTACGGCGGGCTAGTATGTCGGATGCGGTCATACCAGCACTAAAGCACCGGATCCCATCAGAACTCCGCAGTTAAGCGTGCTTGGGCATGAGTAGTACTAAGATGGGTGACCTCTTGGGAATTCCATGTGCCGCATCCCTTTTTCGACGCCCCCATATTTGTTTTTTGCCCGCAAGCGCAAATACCGGGCCGACACGTGCGGGCGGGCAGACGGGTGCGGCGGAGGCGATATTTGATATCGTAGAGTTACTTATTTTTTTCATTTTGGTGTTTTTTAGATGAAATGGGGAATCCCATGTGCCGCATTCCCTTTGCGAGGCCCCTAACTATTTTTTTGCCCGCAAGCGAAAAAACGGGGCCGGCACGTCCGGGCGGGCGGGCGGAGGCGATCTCGACATCGTAGAGGTAGTGATTCCATTTGTGCGTTTTCTAGATGAAATAGGGCCACGGAGAACCAGGTAGAGCCGGAAATGCGGAAAAGCGGGTGCGGGAGCCGTTAAGTAGGTACGGCGGGCTAGTATGTCGGATGCGGTCATACCAGCACTAAAGCACCGGATCCCATCAGAACTCCGCAGTTAAGCGTGCTTGGGCATGAGTAGTACTAAGATGGGTGACCTCTTGGGAATTCCATGTGCCGCATCCCTTTTTCGACGCCCCCATATTTGTTTTTTGCCCGCAAGCGCAAATACCGGGCCGACACGTGCGGGCGGGCAGACGGGTGCGGCGGAGGCGATATTTGATATCGTAGAGTTACTTATTTTTTTCATTTTGGTGTTTTTTAGATGAAATGGGGAATCCCATGTGCCGCATTCCCTTTGCGAGGCCCCTAACTATTTTTTTGCCCGCAAGCGAAAAAACGGGGCCGGCACGTCCGGGCGGGCGGGCGGAGGCGATCTCGACATCGTAGAGGTAGTGATTCCATTTGTGCGTTTTCTAGATGAAATAGGGCCACGGAGAACCAGGTAGAGCCGGAAATGCGGAAAAGCGGGTGCGGGAGCCGTTAAGTAGGTACGGCGGGCTAGTATGTCGGATGCGGTCATACCAGCACTAAAGCACCGGATCCCATCAGAACTCCGCAGTTAAGCGTGCTTGGGCATGAGTAGTACTAAGATGGGTGACCTCTTGGGAATTCCATGTGCCGCATCCCTTTTTCGACGCCCCCATATTTGTTTTTTGCCCGCAAGCGCAAATACCGGGCCGACACGTGCGGGCGGGCAGACGGGTGCGGCGGAGGCGATATTTGATATCGTAGAGTTACTTATTTTTTTCATTTTGGTGTTTTTTAGATGAAATGGGGAATCCCATGTGCCGCATTCCCTTTGCGAGGCCCCTAACTATTTTTTTGCCCGGAAGCGAAAAAACGGGGCCGGCACGTCCGGGCGGGCGGGCGGAGGCGATCTCGACATCGTAGAGGTAGTGATTCCATTTGTGCGTTTTCTAGATGAAATAGGGCCACGGAGAACCAGGTAGAGCCGGAAATGCGGAAAAGCGGGTGCGGGGGCCGTTAAGTAGGTACGGCGGGCTAGTATGTCGGATGCGGTCATACCAGCACTAAAGCACCGGATCCCATCAGAACTCCGCAGTTAAGCGTGCTTGGGCATGAGTAGTACTAAGATGGGTGACCTCTTGGGAATTCCATGTGCCGCATCCCTTTTTCGACGCCCCCATATTTGTTTTTTGCCCGCAAGCGCAAATACCGGGCCGACACGTGCGGGCGGGCAGACGGGTGCGGCGGAGGCGATATTTGATATCGTAGAGTTACTTATTTTTTTCATTTTGGTGTTTTTTAGATGAAATGGGGAATCCCATGTGCCGCATTCCCTTTGCGAGGCCCCTAACTATTTTTTTGCCCGTAAGCGAAAAAACGGGGCCGGCACGTCCGGGCGGGCGGGCGGAGGCGATCTCGACATCGTAGAGGTAGTGATTCCATTTGTGCGTTTTCTAGATGAAATAGGGCCACGGAGAACCAGGTAGAGCCGGAAATGCGGAAAAGCGGGTGCGGGGGCCGTTAAGTAGGTACGGCGGGCTAGTATGTCGGATGCGGTCATACCAGCACTAAAGCACCGGATCCCATCAGAACTCCGCAGTTAAGCGTGCTTGGGCATGAGTAGTACTAAGATGGGTGACCTCTTGGGAATTCCATGTGCCGCATCCCTTTTTCGACGCCCCCATATTTGTTTTTTGCCCGCAAGCGCAAATACCGGGCCGACACGTGCGGGCGGGCAGACGGGTGCGGCGGAGGCGATATTTGATATCGTAGAGTTACTTATTTTTTTCATTTTGGTGTTTTTTAGATGAAATGGGGAATCCCATGTGCCGCATTCCCTTTGCGAGGCCCCTAACTATTTTTTTGCCCGTAAGCGAAAAAACGGGGCCGGCACGTCCGGGCGGGCGGGCGGAGGCGATCTCGACATCGTAGAGGTAGTGATTCCATTTGTGCGTTTTCTAGATGAAATAGGGCCACGGAGAACCAGGTAGAGCCGGAAATGCGGAAAAGCGGGTGCGGGGGCCGTTAAGTAGGTACGGCGGGCTAGTATGTCGGATGCGGTCATACCAGCACTAAAGCACCGGATCCCATCAGAACTCCGCAGTTAAGCGTGCTTGGGCATGAGTAGTACTAAGATGGGTGACCTCTTGGGAATTCCATGTGCCGCATCCCTTTTTCGACGCCCCCATATTTGTTTTTTGCCCGCAAGCGCAAATACCGGGCCGACACGTGCGGGCGGGCAGACGGGTGCGGCGGAGGCGATATTTGATATCGTAGAGTTACTTATTTTTTTCATTTTGGTGTTTTTTAGATGAAATGGGGAATCCCATGTGCCGCATTCCCTTTGCGAGGCCCCTAACTATTTTTTTGCCCGTAAGCGAAAAAACGGGGCCGGCACGTCCGGGCGGGCGGGCGGAGGCGATCTCGACATCGTAGAGGTAGTGATTCCATTTGTGCGTTTTCTAGATGAAATAGGGCCACGGAGAACCAGGTAGAGCCGGAAATGCGGAAAAGCGGGTGCGGGGGCCGTTAAGTAGGTACGGCGGGCTAGTATGTCGGATGCGGTCATACCAGCACTAAAGCACCGGATCCCATCAGAACTCCGCAGTTAAGCGTGCTTGGGCATGAGTAGTACTAAGATGGGTGACCTCTTGGGAATTCCATGTGCCGCATCCCTTTTTCGACGCCCCCATATTTGTTTTTTGCCCGCAAGCGCAAATACCGGGCCGACACGTGCGGGCGGGCAGACGGGTGCGGCGGAGGCGATATTTGATATCGTAGAGTTACTTATTTTTTTCATTTTGGTGTTTTTTAGATGAAATGGGGAATCCCATGTGCCGCATTCCCTTTGCGAGGCCCCTAACTATTTTTTTGCCCGTAAGCGAAAAAACGGGGCCGGCACGTCCGGGCGGGCGGGCGGAGGCGATCTCGACATCGTAGAGGTAGTGATTCCATTTGTGCGTTTTCTAGATGAAATAGGGCCACGGAGAACCAGGTAGAGCCGGAAATGCGGAAAAGCGGGTGCGGGGGCCGTTAAGTAGGTACGGCGGGCTAGTATGTCGGATGCGGTCATACCAGCACTAAAGCACCGGATCCCATCAGAACTCCGCAGTTAAGCGTGCTTGGGCATGAGTAGTACTAAGATGGGTGACCTCTTGGGAATTCCATGTGCCGCATCCCTTTTTCGACGCCCCCATATTTGTTTTTTGCCCGCAAGCGCAAATACCGGGCCGACACGTGCGGGCGGGCAGACGGGTGCGGCGGAGGCGATATTTGATATCGTAGAGTTACTTATTTTTTTCATTTTGGTGTTTTTTAGATGAAATGGGGAATCCCATGTGCCGCATTCCCTTTGCGAGGCCCCTAACTATTTTTTTGCCCGTAAGCGAAAAAACGGGGCCGGCACGTCCGGGCGGGCGGGCGGAGGCGATCTCGACATCGTAGAGGTAGTGATTCCATTTGTGCGTTTTCTAGATGAAATAGGGCCACGGAGAACCAGGTAGAGCCGGAAATGCGGAAAAGCGGGTGCGGGGGCCGTTAAGTAGGTACGGCGGGCTAGTATGTCGGATGCGGTCATACCAGCACTAAAGCACCGGATCCCATCAGAACTCCGCAGTTAAGCGTGCTTGGGCATGAGTAGTACTAAGATGGGTGACCTCTTGGGAATTCCATGTGCCGCATCCCTTTTTCGACGCCCCCATATTTGTTTTTTGCCCGCAAGCGCAAATACCGGGCCGACACGTGCGGGCGGGCAGACGGGTGCGGCGGAGGCGATATTTGATATCGTAGAGTTACTTATTTTTTTCATTTTGGTGTTTTTTAGATGAAATGGGGAATCCCATGTGCCGCATTCCCTTTGCGAGGCCCCTAACTATTTTTTTGCCCGTAAGCGAAAAAACGGGGCCGGCACGTCCGGGCGGGCGGGCGGAGGCGATCTCGACATCGTAGAGGTAGTGATTCCATTTGTGCGTTTTCTAGATGAAATAGGGCCACGGAGAACCAGGTAGAGCCGGAAATGCGGAAAAGCGGGTGCGGGGGCCGTTAAGTAGGTACGGCGGGCTAGTATGTCGGATGCGGTCATACCAGCACTAAAGCACCGGATCCCATCAGAACACCGCAGTTAAGCGTGCTTGGGCATGAGTAGTACTAAGATGGGTGACCTCTTGGGAATTCCATGTGCCGCATCCCTTTTTCGACGCCCCCATATTTGTTTTTTGCCCGCAAGCGCAAATACCGGGCCGACACGTGCGGGCGGGCAGACGGGTGCGGCGGAGGCGATATTTGATATCGTAGAGTTACTTATTTTTTTCATTTTGGTGTTTTTTAGATGAAATGGGGAATCCCATGTGCCGCATTCCCTTTGCGAGGCCCCTAACTATTTTTTTGCCCGTAAGCGAAAAAACGGGGCCGGCACGTCCGGGCGGGCGGGCGGAGGCGATCTCGACATCGTAGAGGTAGTGATTCCATTTGTGCGTTTTCTAGATGAAATAGGGCCACGGAGAACCAGGTAGAGCCGGAAATGCGGAAAAGCGGGTGCGGGGGCCGTTAAGTAGGGACGGCGGGCTAGTATGTCGGATGCGGTCATACCAGCACTAAAGCACCGGATCCCATCAGAACTCCGCAGTTAAGCGTGCTTGGGCATGAGTAGTACTAAGATGGGTGACCTCTTGGGAATTCCATGTGCCGCATCCCTTTTTCGACGCCCCCATATTTGTTTTTTGCCCGCAAGCGCAAATACCGGGCCGACACGTGCGGGCGGGCAGACGGGTGCGGCGGAGGCGATATTTGATATCGTAGAGTTACTTATTTTTTTCATTTTGGTGTTTTTTAGATGAAATGGGGAATCCCATGTGCCGCATTCCCTTTGCGAGGCCCCTAACTATTTTTTTGCCCGTAAGCGAAAAAACGGGGCCGGCACGTCCGGGCGGGCGGGCGGAGGCGATCTCGACATCGTAGAGGTAGTGATTCCATTTGTGCGTTTTCTAGATGAAATAGGGCCACGGAGAACCAGGTAGAGCCGGAAATGCGGAAAAGCGGGTGCGGGGGCCGTTAAGTAGGTACGGCGGGCTAGTATGTCGGATGCGGTCATACCAGCACTAAAGCACCGGATCCCATCAGAACTCCGCAGTTAAGCGTGCTTGGGCATGAGTAGTACTAAGATGGGTGACCTCTTGGGAATTCCATGTGCCGCATCCCTTTTTCGACGCCCCCATATTTGTTTTTTGCCCGCAAGCGCAAATACCGGGCCGACACGTGCGGGCGGGCAGACGGGTGCGGCGGAGGCGATATTTGATATCGTAGAGTTACTTATTTTTTTCATTTTGGTGTTTTTTAGATGAAATGGGGAATCCCATGTGCCGCATTCCCTTTGCGAGGCCCCTAACTATTTTTTTGCCCGTAAGCGAAAAAACGGGGCCGGCACGTCCGGGCGGGCGGGCGGAGGCGATCTCGACATCGTAGAGGTAGTGATTCCATTTGTGCGTTTTCTAGATGAAATAGGGCCACGGAGAACCAGGTAGAGCCGGAAATGCGGAAAAGCGGGTGCGGGAGCCGTTAAGTAGGTACGGCGGGCTAGTATGTCGGATGCGGTCATACCAGCACTAAAGCACCGGATCCCATCAGAACTCCGCAGTTAAGCGTGCTTGGGCATGAGTAGTACTAAGATGGGTGACCTCTTGGGAATTCCATGTGCCGCATCCCTTTTTCGACGCCCCCATATTTGTTTTTTGCCCGCAAGCGCAAATACCGGGCCGACACGTGCGGGCGGGCAGACGGGTGCGGCGGAGGCGATATTTGATATCGTAGAGTTACTTATTTTTTTCATTTTGGTGTTTTTTAGATGAAATGGGGAATCCCATGTGCCGCATTCCCTTTGCGAGGCCCCTAACTATTTTTTTGCCCGTAAGCGAAAAAACGGGGCCGGCACGTCCGGGCGGGCGGGCGGAGGCGATCTCGACATCGTAGAGGTAGTGATTCCATTTGTGCGTTTTCTAGATGAAATAGGGCCACGGAGAACCAGGTAGAGCCGGAAATGCGGAAAAGCGGGTGCGGGAGCCGTTAAGTAGGTACGGCGGGCTAGTATGTCGGATGCGGTCATACCAGCACTAAAGCACCGGATCCCATCAGAACTCCGCAGTTAAGCGTGCTTGGGCATGAGTAGTACTAAGATGGGTGACCTCTTGGGAATTCCATGTGCCGCATCCCTTTTTCGACGCCCCCATATTTGTTTTTTGCCCGCAAGCGCAAATACCGGGCCGACACGTGCGGGCGGGCAGACGGGTGCGGCGGAGGCGATATTTGATATCGTAGAGTTACTTATTTTTTTCATTTTGGTGTTTTTTAGATGAAATGGGGAATCCCATGTGCCGCATTCCCTTTGCGAGGCCCCTAACTATTTATTTGCCCGTAAGCGAAAAAACGGGGCCGGCACGTCCGGGCGGGCGGGCGGAGGCGATCTCGACATCGTAGAGGTAGTGATTCCATTTGTGCGTTTTCTAGATGAAATAGGGCCACGGAGAACCAGGTAGAGCCGGAAATGCGGAAAAGCGGGTGCGGGAGCCGTTAAGTAGGTACGGCGGGCTAGTATGTCGGATGCGGTCATACCAGCACTAAAGCACCGGATCCCATCAGAACTCCGCAGTTAAGCGTGCTTGGGCATGAGTAGTACTAAGATGGGTGACCTCTTGGGAATTCCATGTGCCGCATCCCTTTTTCGACGCCCCCATATTTGTTTTTTGCCCGCAAGCGCAAATACCGGGCCGACACGTGCGGGCGGGCAGACGGGTGCGGCGGAGGCGATATTTGATATCGTAGAGTTACTTATTTTTTTCATTTTGGTGTTTTTTAGATGAAATGGGGAATCCCATGTGCCGCATTCCCTTTGCGAGGCCCCTAACTATTTTTTTGCCCGTAAGCGAAAAAACGGGGCCGGCACGTCCGGGCGGGCGGGCGGAGGCGATCTCGACATCGTAGAGGTAGTGATTCCATTTGTGCGTTTTCTAGATGAAATAGGGCCACGGAGAACCAGGTAGAGCCGGAAATGCGGAAAAGCGGGTGCGGGAGCCGTTAAGTAGGTACGGCGGGCTAGTATGTCGGATGCGGTCATACCAGCACTAAAGCACCGGATCCCATCAGAACTCCGCAGTTAAGCGTGCTTGGGCATGAGTAGTACTAAGATGGGTGACCTCTTGGGAATTCCATGTGCCGCATCCCTTTTTCGACGCCCCCATATTTGTTTTTTGCCCGCAAGCGCAAATACCGGGCCGACACGTGCGGGCGGGCAGACGGGTGCGGCGGAGGCGATATTTGATATCGTAGAGTTACTTATTTTTTTCATTTTGGTGTTTTTTAGATGAAATGGGGAATCCCATGTGCCGCATTCCCTTTGCGAGGCCCCTAACTATTTTTTTGCCCGTAAGCGAAAAAACGGGGCCGGCACGTCCGGGCGGGCGGGCGGAGGCGATCTCGACATCGTAGAGGTAGTGATTCCATTTGTGCGTTTTCTAGATGAAATAGGGCCACGGAGAACCAGGTAGAGCCGGAAATGCGGAAAAGCGGGTGCGGGAGCCGTTAAGTAGGTACGGCGGGCTAGTATGTCGGATGCGGTCATACCAGCACTAAAGCACCGGATCCCATCAGAACTCCGCAGTTAAGCGTGCTTGGGCATGAGTAGTACTAAGATGGGTGACCTCTTGGGAATTCCATGTGCCGCATCCCTTTTTCGACGCCCCCATATTTGTTTTTTGCCCGCAAGCGCAAATACCGGGCCGACACGTGCGGGCGGGCAGACGGGTGCGGCGGAGGCGATATTTGATATCGTAGAGTTACTTATTTTTTTCATTTTGGTGTTTTTTAGATGAAATGGGGAATCCCATGTGCCGCATTCCCTTTGCGAGGCCCCTAACTATTTTTTTGCCCGTAAGCGAAAAAACGGGGCCGGCACGTCCGGGCGGGCGGGCGGAGGCGATCTCGACATCGTAGAGGTAGTGATTCCATTTGTGCGTTTTCTAGATGAAATAGGGCCACGGAGAACCAGGTAGAGCCGGAAATGCGGAAAAGCGGGTGCGGGAGCCGTTAAGTAGGTACGGCGGGCTAGTATGTCGGATGCGGTCATACCAGCACTAAAGCACCGGATCCCATCAGAACTCCGCAGTTAAGCGTGCTTGGGCATGAGTAGTACTAAGATGGGTGACCTCTTGGGAATTCCATGTGCCGCATCCCTTTTTCGACGCCCCCATATTTGTTTTTTGCCCGCAAGCGCAAATACCGGGCCGACACGTGCGGGCGGGCAGACGGGTGCGGCGGAGGCGATATTTGATATCGTAGAGTTACTTATTTTTTTCATTTTGGTGTTTTTTAGATGAAATGGGGAATCCCATGTGCCGCATTCCCTTTGCGAGGCCCCTAACTATTTTTTTGCCCGTAAGCGAAAAAACGGGGCCGGCACGTCCGGGCGGGCGGGCGGAGGCGATCTCGACATCGTAGAGGTAGTGATTCCATTTGTGCGTTTTCTAGATGAAATAGGGCCACGGAGAACCAGGTAGAGCCGGAAATGCGGAAAAGCGGGTGCGGGAGCCGTTAAGTAGGTACGGCGGGCTAGTATGTCGGATGCGGTCATACCAGCACTAAAGCACCGGATCCCATCAGAACTCCGCAGTTAAGCGTGCTTGGGCATGAGTAGTACTAAGATGGGTGACCTCTTGGGAATTCCATGTGCCGCATCCCTTTTTCGACGCCCCCATATTTGTTTTTTGCCCGCAAGCGCAAATACCGGGCCGACACGTGCGGGCGGGCAGACGGGTGCGGCGGAGGCGATATTTGATATCGTAGAGTTACTTATTTTTTTCATTTTGGTGTTTTTTAGATGAAATGGGGAATCCCATGTGCCGCATTCCCTTTGCGAGGCCCCTAACTATTTTTTTGCCCGTAAGCGAAAAAACGGGGCCGGCACGTCCGGGCGGGCGGGCGGAGGCGATCTCGACATCGTAGAGGTAGTGATTCCATTTGTGCGTTTTCTAGATGAAATAGGGCCACGGAGAACCAGGTAGAGCCGGAAATGCGGAAAAGCGGGTGCGGGAGCCGTTAAGTAGGTACGGCGGGCTAGTATGTCGGATGCGGTCATACCAGCACTAAAGCACCGGATCCCATCAGAACTCCGCAGTTAAGCGTGCTTGGGCATGAGTAGTACTAAGATGGGTGACCTCTTGGGAATTCCATGTGCCGCATCCCTTTTTCGACGCCCCCATATTTGTTTTTTGCCCGCAAGCGCAAATACCGGGCCGACACGTGCGGGCGGGCAGACGGGTGCGGCGGAGGCGATATTTGATATCGTAGAGTTACTTATTTTTTTCATTTTGGTGTTTTTTAGATGAAATGGGGAATCCCATGTGCCGCATTCCCTTTGCGAGGCCCCTAACTATTTTTTTGCCCGTAAGCGAAAAAACGGGGCCGGCACGTCCGGGCGGGCGGGCGGAGGCGATCTCGACATCGTAGAGGTAGTGATTCCATTTGTGCGTTTTCTAGATGAAATAGGGCCACGGAGAACCAGGTAGAGCCGGAAATGCGGAAAAGCGGGTGCGGGAGCCGTTAAGTAGGTACGGCGGGCTAGTATGTCGGATGCGGTCATACCAGCACTAAAGCACCGGATCCCATCAGAACTCCGCAGTTAAGCGTGCTTGGGCATGAGTAGTACTAAGATGGGTGACCTCTTGGGAATTCCATGTGCCGCATCCCTTTTTCGACGCCCCCATATTTGTTTTTTGCCCGCAAGCGCAAATACCGGGCCGACACGTGCGGGCGGGCAGACGGGTGCGGCGGAGGCGATATTTGATATCGTAGAGTTACTTATTTTTTTCATTTTGGTGTTTTTTAGATGAAATGGGGAATCCCATGTGCCGCATTCCCTTTGCGAGGCCCCTAACTATTTTTTTGCCCGTAAGCGAAAAAACGGGGCCGGCACGTCCGGGCGGGCGGGCGGAGGCGATCTCGACATCGTAGAGGTAGTGATTCCATTTGTGCGTTTTCTAGATGAAATAGGGCCACGGAGAACCAGGTAGAGCCGGAAATGCGGAAAAGCGGGTGCGGGAGCCGTTAAGTAGGTACGGCGGGCTAGTATGTCGGATGCGGTCATACCAGCACTAAAGCACCGGATCCCATCAGAACTCCGCAGTTAAGCGTGCTTGGGCATGAGTAGTACTAAGATGGGTGACCTCTTGGGAATTCCATGTGCCGCATCCCTTTTTCGACGCCCCCATATTTGTTTTTTGCCCGCAAGCGCAAATACCGGGCCGACACGTGCGGGCGGGCAGACGGGTGCGGCGGAGGCGATATTTGATATCGTAGAGTTACTTATTTTTTTCATTTTGGTGTTTTTTAGATGAAATGGGGAATCCCATGTGCCGCATTCCCTTTGCGAGGCCCCTAACTATTTATTTGCCCGTAAGCGAAAAAACGGGGCCGGCACGTCCGGGCGGGCGGGCGGAGGCGATCTCGACATCGTAGAGGTAGTGATTCCATTTGTGCGTTTTCTAGATGAAATAGGGCCACGGAGAACCAGGTAGAGCCGGAAATGCGGAAAAGCGGGTGCGGGAGCCGTTAAGTAGGTACGGCGGGCTAGTATGTCGGATGCGGTCATACCAGCACTAAAGCACCGGATCCCATCAGAACTCCGCAGTTAAGCGTGCTTGGGCATGAGTAGTACTAAGATGGGTGACCTCTTGGGAATTCCATGTGCCGCATCCCTTTTTCGACGCCCCCATATTTGTTTTTTGCCCGCAAGCGCAAATACCGGGCCGACACGTGCGGGCGGGCAGACGGGTGCGGCGGAGGCGATATTTGATATCGTAGAGTTACTTATTTTTTTCATTTTGGTGTTTTTTAGATGAAATGGGGAATCCCATGTGCCGCATTCCCTTTGCGAGGCCCCTAACTATTTTTTTGCCCGTAAGCGAAAAAACGGGGCCGGCACGTCCGGGCGGGCGGGCGGAGGCGATCTCGACATCGTAGAGGTAGTGATTCCATTTGTGCGTTTTCTAGATGAAATAGGGCCACGGAGAACCAGGTAGAGCCGGAAATGCGGAAAAGCGGGTGCGGGAGCCGTTAAGTAGGTACGGCGGGCTAGTATGTCGGATGCGGTCATACCAGCACTAAAGCACCGGATCCCATCAGAACTCCGCAGTTAAGCGTGCTTGGGCATGAGTAGTACTAAGATGGGTGACCTCTTGGGAATTCCATGTGCCGCATCCCTTTTTCGACGCCCCCATATTTGTTTTTTGCCCGCAAGCGCAAATACCGGGCCGACACGTGCGGGCGGGCAGACGGGTGCGGCGGAGGCGATATTTGATATCGTAGAGTTACTTATTTTTTTCATTTTGGTGTTTTTTAGATGAAATGGGGAATCCCATGTGCCGCATTCCCTTTGCGAGGCCCCTAACTATTTTTTTGCCCGTAAGCGAAAAAACGGGGCCGGCACGTCCGGGCGGGCGGGCGGAGGCGATCTCGACATCGTAGAGGTAGTGATTCCATTTGTGCGTTTTTTAGATGAAATAGGGCCACGGAGAACCAGGTAGAGCCGGAAATGCGGAAAAGCGGGTGCGGGAGCCGTTAAGTAGGTACGGCGGGCTAGTATGTCGGATGCGGTCATACCAGCACTAAAGCACCGGATCCCATCAGAACTCCGCAGTTAAGCGTGCTTGGGCATGAGTAGTACTAAGATGGGTGACCTCTTGGGAATTCCATGTGCCGCATCCCTTTTTCGACGCCCCCATATTTGTTTTTTGCCCGCAAGCGCAAATACCGGGCCGACACGTGCGGGCGGGCAGACGGGTGCGGCGGAGGCGATATTTGATATCGTAGAGTTACTTATTTTTTTCATTTTGGTGTTTTTTAGATGAAATGGGGAATCCCATGTGCCGCATTCCCTTTGCGAGGCCCCTAACTATTTTTTTGCCCGTAAGCGAAAAAACGGGGCCGGCACGTCCGGGCGGGCGGGCGGAGGCGATCTCGACATCGTAGAGGTAGTGATTCCATTTGTGCGTTTTCTAGATGAAATAGGGCCACGGAGAACCAGGTAGAGCCGGAAATGCGGAAAAGCGGGTGCGGGAGCCGTTAAGTAGGTACGGCGGGCTAGTATGTCGGATGCGGTCATACCAGCACTAAAGCACCGGATCCCATCAGAACTCCGCAGTTAAGCGTGCTTGGGCATGAGTAGTACTAAGATGGGTGACCTCTTGGGAATTCCATGTGCCGCATCCCTTTTTCGACGCCCCCATATTTGTTTTTTGCCCGCAAGCGCAAATACCGGGCCGACACGTGCGGGCGGGCAGACGGGTGCGGCGGAGGCGATATTTGATATCGTAGAGTTACTTATTTTTTTCATTTTGGTGTTTTTTAGATGAAATGGGGAATCCCATGTGCCGCATTCCCTTTGCGAGGCCCCTAACTATTTTTTTGCCCGTAAGCGAAAAAACGGGGCCGGCACGTCCGGGCGGGCGGGCGGAGGCGATCTCGACATCGTAGAGGTAGTGATTCCATTTGTGCGTTTTCTAGATGAAATAGGGCCACGGAGAACCAGGTAGAGCCGGAAATGCGGAAAAGCGGGTGCGGGAGCCGTTAAGTAGGTACGGCGGGCTAGTATGTCGGATGCGGTCATACCAGCACTAAAGCACCGGATCCCATCAGAACTCCGCAGTTAAGCGTGCTTGGGCATGAGTAGTACTAAGATGGGTGACCTCTTGGGAATTCCATGTGCCGCATCCCTTTTTCGACGCCCCCATATTTGTTTTTTGCCCGCAAGCGCAAATACCGGGCCGACACGTGCGGGCGGGCAGACGGGTGCGGCGGAGGCGATATTTGATATCGTAGAGTTACTTATTTTTTTCATTTTGGTGTTTTTTAGATGAAATGGGGAATCCCATGTGCCGCATTCCCTTTGCGAGGCCCCTAACTATTTTTTTGCCCGTAAGCGAAAAAACGGGGCCGGCACGTCCGGGCGGGCGGGCGGAGGCGATCTCGACATCGTAGAGGTAGTGATTCCATTTGTGCGTTTTCTAGATGAAATAGGGCCACGGAGAACCAGGTAGAGCCGGAAATGCGGAAAAGCGGGTGCGGGAGCCGTTAAGTAGGTACGGCGGGCTAGTATGTCGGATGCGGTCATACCAGCACTAAAGCACCGGATCCCATCAGAACTCCGCAGTTAAGCGTGCTTGGGCATGAGTAGTACTAAGATGGGTGACCTCTTGGGAATTCCATGTGCCGCATCCCTTTTTCGACGCCCCCATATTTGTTTTTTGCCCGCAAGCGCAAATACCGGGCCGACACGTGCGGGCGGGCAGACGGGTGCGGCGGAGGCGATATTTGATATCGTAGAGTTACTTATTTTTTTCATTTTGGTGTTTTTTAGATGAAATGGGGAATCCCATGTGCCGCATTCCCTTTGCGAGGCCCCTAACTATTTTTTTGCCCGTAAGCGAAAAAACGGGGCCGGCACGTCCGGGCGGGCGGGCGGAGGCGATCTCGACATCGTAGAGGTAGTGATTCCATTTGTGCGTTTTCTAGATGAAATAGGGCCACGGAGAACCAGGTAGAGCCGGAAATGCGGAAAAGCGGGTGCGGGAGCCGTTAAGTAGGTACGGCGGGCTAGTATGTCGGATGCGGTCATACCAGCACTAAAGCACCGGATCCCATCAGAACTCCGCAGTTAAGCGTGCTTGGGCATGAGTAGTACTAAGATGGGTGACCTCTTGGGAATTCCATGTGCCGCATCCCTTTTTCGACGCCCCCATATTTGTTTTTTGCCCGCAAGCGCAAATACCGGGCCGACACGTGCGGGCGGGCAGACGGGTGCGGCGGAGGCGATATTTGATATCGTAGAGTTACTTATTTTTTTCATTTTGGTGTTTTTTAGATGAAATGGGGAATCCCATGTGCCGCATTCCCTTTGCGAGGCCCCTAACTATTTTTTTGCCCGTAAGCGAAAAAACGGGGCCGGCACGTCCGGGCGGGCGGGCGGAGGCGATCTCGACATCGTAGAGGTAGTGATTCCATTTGTGCGTTTTCTAGATGAAATAGGGCCACGGAGAACCAGGTAGAGCCGGAAATGCGGAAAAGCGGGTGCGGGAGCCGTTAAGTAGGTACGGCGGGCTAGTATGTCGGATGCGGTCATACCAGCACTAAAGCACCGGATCCCATCAGAACTCCGCAGTTAAGCGTGCTTGGGCATGAGTAGTACTAAGATGGGTGACCTCTTGGGAATTCCATGTGCCGCATCCCTTTTTCGACGCCCCCATATTTGTTTTTTGCCCGCAAGCGCAAATACCGGGCCGACACGTGCGGGCGGGCAGACGGGTGCGGCGGAGGCGATATTTGATATCGTAGAGTTACTTATTTTTTTCATTTTGGTGTTTTTTAGATGAAATGGGGAATCCCATGTGCCGCATTCCCTTTGCGAGGCCCCTAACTATTTTTTTGCCCGTAAGCGAAAAAACGGGGCCGGCACGTCCGGGCGGGCGGGCGGAGGCGATCTCGACATCGTAGAGGTAGTGATTCCATTTGTGCGTTTTCTAGATGAAATAGGGCCACGGAGAACCAGGTAGAGCCGGAAATGCGGAAAAGCGGGTGCGGGAGCCGTTAAGTAGGTACGGCGGGCTAGTATGTCGGATGCGGTCATACCAGCACTAAAGCACCGGATCCCATCAGAACTCCGCAGTTAAGCGTGCTTGGGCATGAGTAGTACTAAGATGGGTGACCTCTTGGGAATTCCATGTGCCGCATCCCTTTTTCGACGCCCCCATATTTGTTTTTTGCCCGCAAGCGCAAATACCGGGCCGACACGTGCGGGCGGGCAGACGGGTGCGGCGGAGGCGATATTTGATATCGTAGAGTTACTTATTTTTTTCATTTTGGTGTTTTTTAGATGAAATGGGGAATCCCATGTGCCGCATTCCCTTTGCGAGGCCCCTAACTATTTTTTTGCCCGTAAGCGAAAAAACGGGGCCGGCACGTCCGGGCGGGCGGGCGGAGGCGATCTCGACATCGTAGAGGTAGTGATTCCATTTGTGCGTTTTCTAGATGAAATAGGGCCACGGAGAACCAGGTAGAGCCGGAAATGCGGAAAAGCGGGTGCGGGAGCCGTTAAGTAGGTACGGCGGGCTAGTATGTCGGATGCGGTCATACCAGCACTAAAGCACCGGATCCCATCAGAACTCCGCAGTTAAGCGTGCTTGGGCATGAGTAGTACTAAGATGGGTGACCTCTTGGGAATTCCATGTGCCGCATCCCTTTTTCGACGCCCCCATATTTGTTTTTTGCCCGCAAGCGCAAATACCGGGCCGACACGTGCGGGCGGGCAGACGGGTGCGGCGGAGGCGATATTTGATATCGTAGAGTTACTTATTTTTTTCATTTTGGTGTTTTTTAGATGAAATGGGGAATCCCATGTGCCGCATTCCCTTTGCGAGGCCCCTAACTATTTTTTTGCCCGTAAGCGAAAAAACGGGGCCGGCACGTCCGGGCGGGCGGGCGGAGGCGATCTCGACATCGTAGAGGTAGTGATTCCATTTGTGCGTTTTCTAGATGAAATAGGGCCACGGAGAACCAGGTAGAGCCGGAAATGCGGAAAAGCGGGTGCGGGAGCCGTTAAGTAGGTACGGCGGGCTAGTATGTCGGATGCGGTCATACCAGCACTAAAGCACCGGATCCCATCAGAACTCCGCAGTTAAGCGTGCTTGGGCATGAGTAGTACTAAGATGGGTGACCTCTTGGGAATTCCATGTGCCGCATCCCTTTTTCGACGCCCCCATATTTGTTTTTTGCCCGCAAGCGCAAATACCGGGCCGACACGTGCGGGCGGGCAGACGGGTGCGGCGGAGGCGATATTTGATATCGTAGAGTTACTTATTTTTTTCATTTTGGTGTTTTTTAGATGAAATGGGGAATCCCATGTGCCGCATTCCCTTTGCGAGGCCCCTAACTATTTTTTTGCCCGTAAGCGAAAAAACGGGGCCGGCACGTCCGGGCGGGCGGGCGGAGGCGATCTCGACATCGTAGAGGTAGTGATTCCATTTGTGCGTTTTCTAGATGAAATAGGGCCACGGAGAACCAGGTAGAGCCGGAAATGCGGAAAAGCGGGTGCGGGAGCCGTTAAGTAGGTACGGCGGGCTAGTATGTCGGATGCGGTCATACCAGCACTAAAGCACCGGATCCCATCAGAACTCCGCAGTTAAGCGTGCTTGGGCATGAGTAGTACTAAGATGGGTGACCTCTTGGGAATTCCATGTGCCGCATCCCTTTTTCGACGCCCCCATATTTGTTTTTTGCCCGCAAGCGCAAATACCGGGCCGACACGTGCGGGCGGGCAGACGGGTGCGGCGGAGGCGATATTTGATATCGTAGAGTTACTTATTTTTTTCATTTTGGTGTTTTTTAGATGAAATGGGGAATCCCATGTGCCGCATTCCCTTTGCGAGGCCCCTAACTATTTTTTTGCCCGTAAGCGAAAAAACGGGGCCGGCACGTCCGGGCGGGCGGGCGGAGGCGATCTCGACATCGTAGAGGTAGTGATTCCATTTGTGCGTTTTCTAGATGAAATAGGGCCACGGAGAACCAGGTAGAGCCGGAAATGCGGAAAAGCGGGTGCGGGAGCCGTTAAGTAGGTACGGCGGGCTAGTATGTCGGATGCGGTCATACCAGCACTAAAGCACCGGATCCCATCAGAACTCCGCAGTTAAGCGTGCTTGGGCATGAGTAGTACTAAGATGGGTGACCTCTTGGGAATTCCATGTGCCGCATCCCTTTTTCGACGCCCCCATATTTGTTTTTTGCCCGCAAGCGCAAATACCGGGCCGACACGTGCGGGCGGGCAGACGGGTGCGGCGGAGGCGATATTTGATATCGTAGAGTTACTTATTTTTTTCATTTTGGTGTTTTTTAGATGAAATGGGGAATCCCATGTGCCGCATTCCCTTTGCGAGGCCCCTAACTATTTTTTTGCCCGTAAGCGAAAAAACGGGGCCGGCACGTCCGGGCGGGCGGGCGGAGGCGATCTCGACATCGTAGAGGTAGTGATTCCATTTGTGCGTTTTCTAGATGAAATAGGGCCACGGAGAACCAGGTAGAGCCGGAAATGCGGAAAAGCGGGTGCGGGAGCCGTTAAGTAGGTACGGCGGGCTAGTATGTCGGATGCGGTCATACCAGCACTAAAGCACTGGATCCCATCAGAACTCCGCAGTTAAGCGTGCTTGGGCATGAGTAGTACTAAGATGGGTGACCTCTTGGGAATTCCATGTGCCGCATCCCTTTTTCGACGCCCCCATATTTGTTTTTTGCCCGCAAGCGCAAATACCGGGCCGACACGTGCGGGCGGGCAGACGGGTGCGGCGGAGGCGATATTTGATATCGTAGAGTTACTTATTTTTTTCATTTTGGTGTTTTTTAGATGAAATGGGGAATCCCATGTGCCGCATTCCCTTTACGAGGCCCCTAACTATTTTTTTGCCCGTAAGCGAAAAAACGGGGCCGGCACGTCCGGGCGGGCGGGCGGAGGCGATCTCGACATCGTAGAGGTAGTGATTCCATTTGTGCGTTTTCTAGATGAAATAGGGCCACGGAGAACCAGGTAGAGCCGGAAATGCGGAAAAGCGGGTGCGGGAGCCGTTAAGTAGGTACGGCGGGCTAGTATGTCGGATGCGGTCATACCAGCACTAAAGCACCGGATCCCATCAGAACTCCGCAGTTAAGCGTGCTTGGGCATGAGTAGTACTAAGATGGGTGACCTCTTGGGAATTCCATGTGCCGCATCCCTTTTTCGACGCCCCCATATTTGTTTTTTGCCCGCAAGCGCAAATACCGGGCCGACACGTGCGGGCGGGCAGACGGGTGCGGCGGAGGCGATATTTGATATCGTAGAGTTACTTATTTTTTTCATTTTGGTGTTTTTTAGATGAAATGGGGAATCCCATGTGCCGCATTCCCTTTGCGAGGCCCCTAACTATTTTTTTGCCCGTAAGCGAAAAAACGGGGCCGGCACGTCCGGGCGGGCGGGCGGAGGCGATCTCGACATCGTAGAGGTAGTGATTCCATTTGTGCGTTTTCTAGATGAAATAGGGCCACGGAGAACCAGGTAGAGCCGGAAATGCGGAAAAGCGGGTGCGGGAGCCGTTAAGTAGGTACGGCGGGCTAGTATGTCGGATGCGGTCATACCAGCACTAAAGCACCGGATCCCATCAGAACTCCGCAGTTAAGCGTGCTTGGGCATGAGTAGTACTAAGATGGGTGACCTCTTGGGAATTCCATGTGCCGCATCCCTTTTTCGACGCCCCCATATTTGTTTTTTGCCCGCAAGCGCAAATACCGGGCCGACACGTGCGGGCGGGCAGACGGGTGCGGCGGAGGCGATATTTGATATCGTAGAGTTACTTATTTTTTTCATTTTGGTGTTTTTTAGATGAAATGGGGAATCCCATGTGCCGCATTCCCTTTGCGAGGCCCCTAACTATTTTTTTGCCCGTAAGCGAAAAAACGGGGCCGGCACGTCCGGGCGGGCGGGCGGAGGCGATCTCGACATCGTAGAGGTAGTGATTCCATTTGTGCGTTTTCTAGATGAAATAGGGCCACGGAGAACCAGGTAGAGCCGGAAATGCGGAAAAGCGGGTGCGGGAGCCGTTAAGTAGGTACGGCGGGCTAGTATGTCGGATGCGGTCATACCAGCACTAAAGCACCGGATCCCATCAGAACTCCGCAGTTAAGCGTGCTTGGGCATGAGTAGTACTAAGATGGGTGACCTCTTGGGAATTCCATGTGCCGCATCCCTTTTTCGACGCCCCCATATTTGTTTTTTGCCCGCAAGCGCAAATACCGGGCCGACACGTGCGGGCGGGCAGACGGGTGCGGCGGAGGCGATATTTGATATCGTAGAGTTACTTATTTTTTTCATTTTGGTGTTTTTTAGATGAAATGGGGAATCCCATGTGCCGCATTCCCTTTGCGAGGCCCCTAACTATTTTTTTGCCCGTAAGCGAAAAAACGGGGCCGGCACGTCCGGGCGGGCGGGCGGAGGCGATCTCGACATCGTAGAGGTAGTGATTCCATTTGTGCGTTTTCTAGATGAAATAGGGCCACGGAGAACCAGGTAGAGCCGGAAATGCGGAAAAGCGGGTGCGGGAGCCGTTAAGTAGGTACGGCGGGCTAGTATGTCGGATGCGGTCATACCAGCACTAAAGCACCGGATCCCATCAGAACTCCGCAGTTAAGCGTGCTTGGGCATGAGTAGTACTAAGATGGGTGACCTCTTGGGAATTCCATGTGCCGCATCCCTTTTTCGACGCCCCCATATTTGTTTTTTGCCCGCAAGCGCAAATACCGGGCCGACACGTGCGGGCGGGCAGACGGGTGCGGCGGAGGCGATATTTGATATCGTAGAGTTACTTATTTTTTTCATTTTGGTGTTTTTTAGATGAAATGGGGAATCCCATGTGCCGCATTCCCTTTGCGAGGCCCCTAACTATTTTTTTGCCCGTAAGCGAAAAAACGGGGCCGGCACGTCCGGGCGGGCGGGCGGAGGCGATCTCGACATTGTAGAGGTAGTGATTCCATTTGTGCGTTTTCTAGATGAAATAGGGCCACGGAGAACCAGGTAGAGCCGGAAATGCGGAAAAGCGGGTGCGGGAGCCGTTAAGTAGGTACGGCGGGCTAGTATGTCGGATGCGGTCATACCAGCACTAAAGCACCGGATCCCATCAGAACTCCGCAGTTAAGCGTGCTTGGGCATGAGTAGTACTAAGATGGGTGACCTCTTGGGAATTCCATGTGCCGCATCCCTTTTTCGACGCCCCCATATTTGTTTTTTGCCCGCAAGCGCAAATACCGGGCCGACACGTGCGGGCGGGCAGACGGGTGCGGCGGAGGCGATATTTGATATCGTAGAGTTACTTATTTTTTTCATTTTGGTGTTTTTTAGATGAAATGGGGAATCCCATGTGCCGCATTCCCTTTGCGAGGCCCCTAACTATTTTTTTGCCCGTAAGCGAAAAAACGGGGCCGGCACGTCCGGGCGGGCGGGCGGAGGCGATCTCGACATCGTAGAGGTAGTGATTCCATTTGTGCGTTTTCTAGATGAAATAGGGCCACGGAGAACCAGGTAGAGCCGGAAATGCGGAAAAGCGGGTGCGGGAGCCGTTAAGTAGGTACGGCGGGCTAGTATGTCGGATGCGGTCATACCAGCACTAAAGCACCGGATCCCATCAGAACTCCGCAGTTAAGCGTGCTTGGGCATGAGTAGTACTAAGATGGGTGACCTCTTGGGAATTCCATGTGCCGCATCCCTTTTTCGACGCCCCCATATTTGTTTTTTGCCCGCAAGCGCAAATACCGGGCCGACACGTGCGGGCGGGCAGACGGGTGCGGCGGAGGCGATATTTGATATCGTAGAGTTACTTATTTTTTTCATTTTGGTGTTTTTTAGATGAAATGGGGAATCCCATGTGCCGCATTCCCTTTGCGAGGCCCCTAACTATTTTTTTGCCCGTAAGCGAAAAAACGGGGCCGGCACGTCCGGGCGGGCGGGCGGAGGCGATCTCGACATCGTAGAGGTAGTGATTCCATTTGTGCGTTTTCTAGATGAAATAGGGCCACGGAGAACCAGGTAGAGCCGGAAATGCGGAAAAGCGGGTGCGGGAGCCGTTAAGTAGGTACGGCGGGCTAGTATGTCGGATGCGGTCATACCAGCACTAAAGCACCGGATCCCATCAGAACTCCGCAGTTAAGCGTGCTTGGGCATGAGTAGTACTAAGATGGGTGACCTCTTGGGAATTCCATGTGCCGCATCCCTTTTTCGACGCCCCCATATTTGTTTTTTGCCCGCAAGCGCAAATACCGGGCCGACACGTGCGGGCGGGCAGACGGGTGCGGCGGAGGCGATATTTGATATCGTAGAGTTACTTATTTTTTTCATTTTGGTGTTTTTTAGATGAAATGGGGAATCCCATGTGCCGCATTCCCTTTGCGAGGCCCCTAACTATTTTTTTGCCCGTAAGCGAAAAAACGGGGCCGGCACGTCCGGGCGGGCGGGCGGAGGCGATCTCGACATCGTAGAGGTAGTGATTCCATTTGTGCGTTTTCTAGATGAAATAGGGCCACGGAGAACCAGGTAGAGCCGGAAATGCGGAAAAGCGGGTGCGGGAGCCGTTAAGTAGGTACGGCGGGCTAGTATGTCGGATGCGGTCATACCAGCACTAAAGCACCGGATCCCATCAGAACTCCGCAGTTAAGCGTGCTTGGGCATGAGTAGTACTAAGATGGGTGACCTCTTGGGAATTCCATGTGCCGCATCCCTTTTTCGACGCCCCCATATTTGTTTTTTGCCCGCAAGCGCAAATACCGGGCCGACACGTGCGGGCGGGCAGACGGGTGCGGCGGAGGCGATATTTGATATCGTAGAGTTACTTATTTTTTTCATTTTGGTGTTTTTTAGATGAAATGGGGAATCCCATGTGCCGCATTCCCTTTGCGAGGCCCCTAACTATTTTTTTGCCCGTAAGCGAAAAAACGGGGCCGGCACGTCCGGGCGGGCGGGCGGAGGCGATCTCGACATCGTAGAGGTAGTGATTCCATTTGTGCGTTTTCTAGATGAAATAGGGCCACGGAGAACCAGGTAGAGCCGGAAATGCGGAAAAGCGGGTGCGGGAGCCGTTAAGTAGGTACGGCGGGCTAGTATGTCGGATGCGGTCATACCAGCACTAAAGCACCGGATCCCATCAGAACTCCGCAGTTAAGCGTGCTTGGGCATGAGTAGTACTAAGATGGGTGACCTCTTGGGAATTCCATGTGCCGCATCCCTTTTTCGACGCCCCCATATTTGTTTTTTGCCCGCAAGCGCAAATACCGGGCCGACACGTGCGGGCGGGCAGACGGGTGCGGCGGAGGCGATATTTGATATCGTAGAGTTACTTATTTTTTTCATTTTGGTGTTTTTTAGATGAAATGGGGAATCCCATGTGCCGCATTCCCTTTGCGAGGCCCCTAACTATTTTTTTGCCCGTAAGCGAAAAAACGGGGCCGGCACGTCCGGGCGGGCGGGCGGAGGCGATCTCGACATCGTAGAGGTAGTGATTCCATTTGTGCGTTTTCTAGATGAAATAGGGCCACGGAGAACCAGGTAGAGCCGGAAATGCGGAAAAGCGGGTGCGGGAGCCGTTAAGTAGGTACGGCGGGCTAGTATGTCGGATGCGGTCATACCAGCACTAAAGCACCGGATCCCATCAGAACTCCGCAGTTAAGCGTGCTTGGGCATGAGTAGTACTAAGATGGGTGACCTCTTGGGAATTCCATGTGCCGCATCCCTTTTTCGACGCCCCCATATTTGTTTTTTGCCCGCAAGCGCAAATACCGGGCCGACACGTGCGGGCGGGCAGACGGGTGCGGCGGAGGCGATATTTGATATCGTAGAGTTACTTATTTTTTTCATTTTGGTGTTTTTTAGATGAAATGGGGAATCCCATGTGCCGCATTCCCTTTGCGAGGCCCCTAACTATTTTTTTGCCCGTAAGCGAAAAAACGGGGCCGGCACGTCCGGGCGGGCGGGCGGAGGCGATCTCGACATCGTAGAGGTAGTGATTCCATTTGTGCGTTTTCTAGATGAAATAGGGCCACGGAGAACCAGGTAGAGCCGGAAATGCGGAAAAGCGGGTGCGGGAGCCGTTAAGTAGGTACGGCGGGCTAGTATGTCGGATGCGGTCATACCAGCACTAAAGCACCGGATCCCATCAGAACTCCGCAGTTAAGCGTGCTTGGGCATGAGTAGTACTAAGATGGGTGACCTCTTGGGAATTCCATGTGCCGCATCCCTTTTTCGACGCCCCCATATTTGTTTTTTGCCCGCAAGCGCAAATACCGGGCCGACACGTGCGGGCGGGCAGACGGGTGCGGCGGAGGCGATATTTGATATCGTAGAGTTACTTATTTTTTTCATTTTGGTGTTTTTTAGATGAAATGGGGAATCCCATGTGCCGCATTCCCTTTGCGAGGCCCCTAACTATTTTTTTGCCCGTAAGCGAAAAAACGGGGCCGGCACGTCCGGGCGGGCGGGCGGAGGCGATCTCGACATCGTAGAGGTAGTGATTCCATTTGTGCGTTTTCTAGATGAAATAGGGCCACGGAGAACCAGGTAGAGCCGGAAATGCGGAAAAGCGGGTGCGGGAGCCGTTAAGTAGGTACGGCGGGCTAGTATGTCGGATGCGGTCATACCAGCACTAAAGCACCGGATCCCATCAGAACTCCGCAGTTAAGCGTGCTTGGGCATGAGTAGTACTAAGATGGGTGACCTCTTGGGAATTCCATGTGCCGCATCCCTTTTTCGACGCCCCCATATTTGTTTTTTGCCCGCAAGCGCAAATACCGGGCCGACACGTGCGGGCGGGCAGACGGGTGCGGCGGAGGCGATATTTGATATCGTAGAGTTACTTATTTTTTTCATTTTGGTGTTTTTTAGATGAAATGGGGAATCCCATGTGCCGCATTCCCTTTGCGAGGCCCCTAACTATTTTTTTGCCCGTAAGCGAAAAAACGGGGCCGGCACGTCCGGGCGGGCGGGCGGAGGCGATCTCGACATCGTAGAGGTAGTGATTCCATTTGTGCGTTTTCTAGATGAAATAGGGCCACGGAGAACCAGGTAGAGCCGGAAATGCGGAAAAGCGGGTGCGGGAGCCGTTAAGTAGGTACGGCGGGCTAGTATGTCGGATGCGGTCATACCAGCACTAAAGCACCGGATCCCATCAGAACTCCGCAGTTAAGCGTGCTTGGGCATGAGTAGTACTAAGATGGGTGACCTCTTGGGAATTCCATGTGCCGCATCCCTTTTTCGACGCCCCCATATTTGTTTTTTGCCCGCAAGCGCAAATACCGGGCCGACACGTGCGGGCGGGCAGACGGGTGCGGCGGAGGCGATATTTGATATCGTAGAGTTACTTATTTTTTTCATTTTGGTGTTTTTTAGATGAAATGGGGAATCCCATGTGCCGCATTCCCTTTGCGAGGCCCCTAACTATTTATTTGCCCGTAAGCGAAAAAACGGGGCCGGCACGTCCGGGCGGGCGGGCGGAGGCGATCTCGACATCGTAGAGGTAGTGATTCCATTTGTGCGTTTTCTAGATGAAATAGGGCCACGGAGAACCAGGTAGAGCCGGAAATGCGGAAAAGCGGGTGCGGGAGCCGTTAAGTAGGTACGGCGGGCTAGTATGTCGGATGCGGTCATACCAGCACTAAAGCACCGGATCCCATCAGAACTCCGCAGTTAAGCGTGCTTGGGCATGAGTAGTACTAAGATGGGTGACCTCTTGGGAATTCCATGTGCCGCATCCCTTTTTCGACGCCCCCATATTTGTTTTTTGCCCGCAAGCGCAAATACCGGGCCGACACGTGCGGGCGGGCAGACGGGTGCGGCGGAGGCGATATTTGATATCGTAGAGTTACTTATTTTTTTCATTTTGGTGTTTTTTAGATGAAATGGGGAATCCCATGTGCCGCATTCCCTTTGCGAGGCCCCTAACTATTTTTTTGCCCGTAAGCGAAAAAACGGGGCCGGCACGTCCGGGCGGGCGGGCGGAGGCGATCTCGACATCGTAGAGGTAGTGATTCCATTTGTGCGTTTTCTAGATGAAATAGGGCCACGGAGAACCAGGTAGAGCCGGAAATGCGGAAAAGCGGGTGCGGGAGCCGTTAAGTAGGTACGGCGGGCTAGTATGTCGGATGCGGTCATACCAGCACTAAAGCACCGGATCCCATCAGAACTCCGCAGTTAAGCGTGCTTGGGCATGAGTAGTACTAAGATGGGTGACCTCTTGGGAATTCCATGTGCCGCATCCCTTTTTCGACGCCCCCATATTTGTTTTTTGCCCGCAAGCGCAAATACCGGGCCGACACGTGCGGGCGGGCAGACGGGTGCGGCGGAGGCGATATTTGATATCGTAGAGTTACTTATTTTTTTCATTTTGGTGTTTTTTAGATGAAATGGGGAATCCCATGTGCCGCATTCCCTTTGCGAGGCCCCTAACTATTTTTTTGCCCGTAAGCGAAAAAACGGGGCCGGCACGTCCGGGCGGGCGGGCGGAGGCGATCTCGACATCGTAGAGGTAGTGATTCCATTTGTGCGTTTTCTAGATGAAATAGGGCCACGGAGAACCAGGTAGAGCCGGAAATGCGGAAAAGCGGGTGCGGGAGCCGTTAAGTAGGTACGGCGGGCTAGTATGTCGGATGCGGTCATACCAGCACTAAAGCACCGGATCCCATCAGAACTCCGCAGTTAAGCGTGCTTGGGCATGAGTAGTACTAAGATGGGTGACCTCTTGGGAATTCCATGTGCCGCATCCCTTTTTCGACGCCCCCATATTTGTTTTTTGCCCGCAAGCGCAAATACCGGGCCGACACGTGCGGGCGGGCAGACGGGTGCGGCGGAGGCGATATTTGATATCGTAGAGTTACTTATTTTTTTCATTTTGGTGTTTTTTAGATGAAATGGGGAATCCCATGTGCCGCATTCCCTTTGCGAGGCCCCTAACTATTTTTTTGCCCGTAAGCGAAAAAACGGGGCCGGCACGTCCGGGCGGGCGGGCGGAGGCGATCTCGACATCGTAGAGGTAGTGATTCCATTTGTGCGTTTTCTAGATGAAATAGGGCCACGGAGAACCAGGTAGAGCCGGAAATGCGGAAAAGCGGGTGCGGGAGCCGTTAAGTAGGTACGGCGGGCTAGTATGTCGGATGCGGTCATACCAGCACTAAAGCACCGGATCCCATCAGAACTCCGCAGTTAAGCGTGCTTGGGCATGAGTAGTACTAAGATGGGTGACCTCTTGGGAATTCCATGTGCCGCATCCCTTTTTCGACGCCCCCATATTTGTTTTTTGCCCGCAAGCGCAAATACCGGGCCGACACGTGCGGGCGGGCAGACGGGTGCGGCGGAGGCGATATTTGATATCGTAGAGTTACTTATTTTTTTCATTTTGGTGTTTTTTAGATGAAATGGGGAATCCCATGTGCCGCATTCCCTTTGCGAGGCCCCTAACTATTTTTTTGCCCGTAAGCGAAAAAACGGGGCCGGCACGTCCGGGCGGGCGGGCGGAGGCGATCTCGACATCGTAGAGGTAGTGATTCCATTTGTGCGTTTTCTAGATGAAATAGGGCCACGGAGAACCAGGTAGAGCCGAAAATGCGGAAAAGCGGGTGCGGGAGCCGTTAAGTAGGTACGGCGGGCTAGTATGTCGGATGCGGTCATACCAGCACTAAAGCACCGGATCCCATCAGAACTCCGCAGTTAAGCGTGCTTGGGCATGAGTAGTACTAAGATGGGTGACCTCTTGGGAATTCCATGTGCCGCATCCCTTTTTCGACGCCCCCATATTTGTTTTTTGCCCGCAAGCGCAAATACCGGGCCGACACGTGCGGGCGGGCAGACGGGTGCGGCGGAGGCGATATTTGATATCGTAGAGTTACTTATTTTTTTCATTTTGGTGTTTTTTAGATGAAATGGGGAATCCCATGTGCCGCATTCCCTTTGCGAGGCCCCTAACTATTTTTTTGCCCGTAAGCGAAAAAACGGGGCCGGCACGTCCGGGCGGGCGGGCGGAGGCGATCTCGACATCGTAGAGGTAGTGATTCCATTTGTGCGTTTTCTAGATGAAATAGGGCCACGGAGAACCAGGTAGAGCCGGAAATGCGGAAAAGCGGGTGCGGGAGCCGTTAAGTAGGTACGGCGGGCTAGTATGTCGGATGCGGTCATACCAGCACTAAAGCACCGGATCCCATCAGAACTCCGCAGTTAAGCGTGCTTGGGCATGAGTAGTACTAAGATGGGTGACCTCTTGGGAATTCCATGTGCCGCATCCCTTTTTCGACGCCCCCATATTTGTTTTTTGCCCGCAAGCGCAAATACCGGGCCGACACGTGCGGGCGGGCAGACGGGTGCGGCGGAGGCGATATTTGATATCGTAGAGTTACTTATTTTTTTCATTTTGGTGTTTTTTAGATGAAATGGGGAATCCCATGTGCCGCATTCCCTTTGCGAGGCCCCTAACTATTTTTTTGCCCGTAAGCGAAAAAACGGGGCCGGCACGTCCGGGCGGGCGGGCGGAGGCGATCTCGACATCGTAGAGGTAGTGATTCCATTTGTGCGTTTTCTAGATGAAATAGGGCCACGGAGAACCAGGTAGAGCCGGAAATGCGGAAAAGCGGGTGCGGGAGCCGTTAAGTAGGTACGGCGGGCTAGTATGTCGGATGCGGTCATACCAGCACTAAAGCACCGGATCCCATCAGAACTCCGCAGTTAAGCGTGCTTGGGCATGAGTAGTACTAAGATGGGTGACCTCTTGGGAATTCCATGTGCCGCATCCCTTTTTCGACGCCCCCATATTTGTTTTTTGCCCGCAAGCGCAAATACCGGGCCGACACGTGCGGGCGGGCAGACGGGTGCGGCGGAGGCGATATTTGATATCGTAGAGTTACTTATTTTTTTCATTTTGGTGTTTTTTAGATGAAATGGGGAATCCCATGTGCCGCATTCCCTTTGCGAGGCCCCTAACTATTTTTTTGCCCGTAAGCGAAAAAACGGGGCCGGCACGTCCGGGCGGGCGGGCGGAGGCGATCTCGACATCGTAGAGGTAGTGATTCCATTTGTGCGTTTTCTAGATGAAATAGGGCCACGGAGAACCAGGTAGAGCCGGAAATGCGGAAAAGCGGGTGCGGGAGCCGTTAAGTAGGTACGGCGGGCTAGTATGTCGGATGCGGTCATACCAGCACTAAAGCACCGGATCCCATCAGAACTCCGCAGTTAAGCGTGCTTGGGCATGAGTAGTACTAAGATGGGTGACCTCTTGGGAATTCCATGTGCCGCATCCCTTTTTCGACGCCCCCATATTTGTTTTTTGCCCGCAAGCGCAAATACCGGGCCGACACGTGCGGGCGGGCAGACGGGTGCGGCGGAGGCGATATTTGATATCGTAGAGTTACTTATTTTTTTCATTTTGGTGTTTTTTAGATGAAATGGGGAATCCCATGTGCCGCATTCCCTTTGCGAGGCCCCTAACTATTTTTTTGCCCGTAAGCGAAAAAACGGGGCCGGCACGTCCGGGCGGGCGGGCGGAGGCGATCTCGACATCGTAGAGGTAGTGATTCCATTTGTGCGTTTTCTAGATGAAATAGGGCCACGGAGAACCAGGTAGAGCCGGAAATGCGGAAAAGCGGGTGCGGGAGCCGTTAAGTAGGTACGGCGGGCTAGTATGTCGGATGCGGTCATACCAGCACTAAAGCACCGGATCCCATCAGAACTCCGCAGTTAAGCGTGCTTGGGCATGAGTAGTACTAAGATGGGTGACCTCTTGGGAATTCCATGTGCCGCATCCCTTTTTCGACGCCCCCATATTTGTTTTTTGCCCGCAAGCGCAAATACCGGGCCGACACGTGCGGGCGGGCAGACGGGTGCGGCGGAGGCGATATTTGATATCGTAGAGTTACTTATTTTTTTCATTTTGGTGTTTTTTAGATGAAATGGGGAATCCCATGTGCCGCATTCCCTTTGCGAGGCCCCTAACTATTTTTTTGCCCGTAAGCGAAAAAACGGGGCCGGCACGTCCGGGCGGGCGGGCGGAGGCGATCTCGACATCGTAGAGGTAGTGATTCCATTTGTGCGTTTTCTAGATGAAATAGGGCCACGGAGAACCAGGTAGGGCCGGAAATGCGGAAAAGCGGGTGCGGGAGCCGTTAAGTAGGTACGGCGGGCTAGTATGTCGGATGCGGTCATACCAGCACTAAAGCACCGGATCCCATCAGAACTCCGCAGTTAAGCGTGCTTGGGCATGAGTAGTACTAAGATGGGTGACCTCTTGGGAATTCCATGTGCCGCATCCCTTTTTCGACGCCCCCATATTTGTTTTTTGCCCGCAAGCGCAAATACCGGGCCGACACGTGCGGGCGGGCAGACGGGTGCGGCGGAGGCGATATTTGATATCGTAGAGTTACTTATTTTTTTCATTTTGGTGTTTTTTAGATGAAATGGGGAATCCCATGTGCCGCATTCCCTTTGCGAGGCCCCTAACTATTTTTTTGCCCGTAAGCGAAAAAACGGGGCCGGCACGTCCGGGCGGGCGGGCGGAGGCGATCTCGACATCGTAGAGGTAGTGATTCCATTTGTGCGTTTTCTAGATGAAATAGGGCCACGGAGAACCAGGTAGAGCCGGAAATGCGGAAAAGCGGGTGCGGGAGCCGTTAAGTAGGTACGGCGGGCTAGTATGTCGGATGCGGTCATACCAGCACTAAAGCACCGGATCCCATCAGAACTCCGCAGTTAAGCGTGCTTGGGCATGAGTAGTACTAAGATGGGTGACCTCTTGGGAATTCCATGTGCCGCATCCCTTTTTCGACGCCCCCATATTTGTTTTTTGCCCGCAAGCGCAAATACCGGGCCGACACGTGCGGGCGGGCAGACGGGTGCGGCGGAGGCGATATTTGATATCGTAGAGTTACTTATTTTTTTCATTTTGGTGTTTTTTAGATGAAATGGGGAATCCCATGTGCCGCATTCCCTTTGCGAGGCCCCTAACTATTTTTTTGCCCGTAAGCGAAAAAACGGGGCCGGCACGTCCGGGCGGGCGGGCGGAGGCGATCTCGACATCGTAGAGGTAGTGATTCCATTTGTGCGTTTTCTAGATGAAATAGGGCCACGGAGAACCAGGTAGAGCCGGAAATGCGGAAAAGCGGGTGCGGGAGCCGTTAAGTAGGTACGGCGGGCTAGTATGTCGGATGCGGTCATACCAGCACTAAAGCACCGGATCCCATCAGAACTCCGCAGTTAAGCGTGCTTGGGCATGAGTAGTACTAAGATGGGTGACCTCTTGGGAATTCCATGTGCCGCATCCCTTTTTCGACGCCCCCATATTTGTTTTTTGCCCGCAAGCGCAAATACCGGGCCGACACGTGCGGGCGGGCAGACGGGTGCGGCGGAGGCGATATTTGATATCGTAGAGTTACTTATTTTTTTCATTTTGGTGTTTTTTAGATGAAATGGGGAATCCCATGTGCCGCATTCCCTTTGCGAGGCCCCTAACTATTTTTTTGCCCGTAAGCGAAAAAACGGGGCCGGCACGTCCGGGCGGGCGGGCGGAGGCGATCTCGACATCGTAGAGGTAGTGATTCCATTTGTGCGTTTTCTAGATGAAATAGGGCCACGGAGAACCAGGTAGGGCCGGAAATGCGGAAAAGCGGGTGCGGGAGCCGTTAAGTAGGTACGGCGGGCTAGTATGTCGGATGCGGTCATACCAGCACTAAAGCACCGGATCCCATCAGAACTCCGCAGTTAAGCGTGCTTGGGCATGAGTAGTACTAAGATGGGTGACCTCTTGGGAATTCCATGTGCCGCATCCCTTTTTCGACGCCCCCATATTTGTTTTTTGCCCGCAAGCGCAAATACCGGGCCGACACGTGCGGGCGGGCAGACGGGTGCGGCGGAGGCGATATTTGATATCGTAGAGTTACTTATTTTTTTCATTTTGGTGTTTTTTAGATGAAATGGGGAATCCCATGTGCCGCATTCCCTTTGCGAGGCCCCTAACTATTTTTTTGCCCGTAAGCGAAAAAACGGGGCCGGCACGTCCGGGCGGGCGGGCGGAGGCGATCTCGACATCGTAGAGGTAGTGATTCCATTTGTGCGTTTTCTAGATGAAATAGGGCCACGGAGAACCAGGTAGGGCCGGAAATGCGGAAAAGCGGGTGCGGGAGCCGTTAAGTAGGTACGGCGGGCTAGTATGTCGGATGCGGTCATACCAGCACTAAAGCACCGGATCCCATCAGAACTCCGCAGTTAAGCGTGCTTGGGCATGAGTAGTACTAAGATGGGTGACCTCTTGGGAATTCCATGTGCCGCATCCCTTTTTCGACGCCCCCATATTTGTTTTTTGCCCGCAAGCGCAAATACCGGGCCGACACGTGCGGGCGGGCAGACGGGTGCGGCGGAGGCGATATTTGATATCGTAGAGTTACTTATTTTTTTCATTTTGGTGTTTTTTAGATGAAATGGGGAATCCCATGTGCCGCATTCCCTTTGCGAGGCCCCTAACTATTTTTTTGCCCGTAAGCGAAAAAACGGGGCCGGCACGTCCGGGCGGGCGGGCGGAGGCGATCTCGACATCGTAGAGGTAGTGATTCCATTTGTGCGTTTTCTAGATGAAATAGGGCCACGGAGAACCAGGTAGGGCCGGAAATGCGGAAAAGCGGGTGCGGGAGCCGTTAAGTAGGTACGGCGGGCTAGTATGTCGGATGCGGTCATACCAGCACTAAAGCACCGGATCCCATCAGAACTCCGCAGTTAAGCGTGCTTGGGCATGAGTAGTACTAAGATGGGTGACCTCTTGGGAATTCCATGTGCCGCATCCCTTTTTCGACGCCCCCATATTTGTTTTTTGCCCGCAAGCGCAAATACCGGGCCGACACGTGCGGGCGGGCAGACGGGTGCGGCGGAGGCGATATTTGATATCGTAGAGTTACTTATTTTTTTCATTTTGGTGTTTTTTAGATGAAATGGGGAATCCCATGTGCCGCATTCCCTTTGCGAGGCCCCTAACTATTTTTTTGCCCGTAAGCGAAAAAACGGGGCCGGCACGTCCGGGCGGGCGGGCGGAGGCGATCTCGACATCGTAGAGGTAGTGATTCCATTTGTGCGTTTTCTAGATGAAATAGGGCCACGGAGAACCAGGTAGGGCCGGAAATGCGGAAAAGCGGGTGCGGGAGCCGTTAAGTAGGTACGGCGGGCTAGTATGTCGGATGCGGTCATACCAGCACTAAAGCACCGGATCCCATCAGAACTCCGCAGTTAAGCGTGCTTGGGCATGAGTAGTACTAAGATGGGTGACCTCTTGGGAATTCCATGTGCCGCATCCCTTTTTCGACGCCCCCATATTTGTTTTTTGCCCGCAAGCGCAAATACCGGGCCGACACGTGCGGGCGGGCAGACGGGTGCGGCGGAGGCGATATTTGATATCGTAGAGTTACTTATTTTTTTCATTTTGGTGTTTTTTAGATGAAATGGGGAATCCCATGTGCCGCATTCCCTTTGCGAGGCCCCTAACTATTTTTTTGCCCGTAAGCGAAAAAACGGGGCCGGCACGTCCGGGCGGGCGGGCGGAGGCGATCTCGACATCGTAGAGGTAGTGATTCCATTTGTGCGTTTTCTAGATGAAATAGGGCCACGGAGAACCAGGTAGGGCCGGAAATGCGGAAAAGCGGGTGCGGGAGCCGTTAAGTAGGTACGGCGGGCTAGTATGTCGGATGCGGTCATACCAGCACTAAAGCACCGGATCCCATCAGAACTCCGCAGTTAAGCGTGCTTGGGCATGAGTAGTACTAAGATGGGTGACCTCTTGGGAATTCCATGTGCCGCATCCCTTTTTCGACGCCCCCATATTTGTTTTTTGCCCGCAAGCGCAAATACCGGGCCGACACGTGCGGGCGGGCAGACGGGTGCGGCGGAGGCGATATTTGATATCGTAGAGTTACTTATTTTTTTCATTTTGGTGTTTTTTAGATGAAATGGGGAATCCCATGTGCCGCATTCCCTTTGCGAGGCCCCTAACTATTTTTTTGCCCGTAAGCGAAAAAACGGGGCCGGCACGTCCGGGCGGGCGGGCGGAGGCGATCTCGACATCGTAGAGGTAGTGATTCCATTTGTGCGTTTTCTAGATGAAATAGGGCCACGGAGAACCAGGTAGAGCCGGAAATGCGGAAAAGCGGGTGCGGGAGCCGTTAAGTAGGTACGGCGGGCTAGTATGTCGGATGCGGTCATACCAGCACTAAAGCACCGGATCCCATCAGAACTCCGCAGTTAAGCGTGCTTGGGCATGAGTAGTACTAAGATGGGTGACCTCTTGGGAATTCCATGTGCCGCATCCCTTTTTCGACGCCCCCATATTTGTTTTTTGCCCGCAAGCGCAAATACCGGGCCGACACGTGCGGGCGGGCAGACGGGTGCGGCGGAGGCGATATTTGATATCGTAGAGTTACTTATTTTTTTCATTTTGGTGTTTTTTAGATGAAATGGGGAATCCCATGTGCCGCATTCCCTTTGCGAGGCCCCTAACTATTTTTTTGCCCGTAAGCGAAAAAACGGGGCCGGCACGTCCGGGCGGGCGGGCGGAGGCGATCTCGACATCGTAGAGGTAGTGATTCCATTTGTGCGTTTTCTAGATGAAATAGGGCCACGGAGAACCAGGTAGAGCCGGAAATGCGGAAAAGCGGGTGCGGGAGCCGTTAAGTAGGTACGGCGGGCTAGTATGTCGGATGCGGTCATACCAGCACTAAAGCACCGGATCCCATCAGAACTCCGCAGTTAAGCGTGCTTGGGCATGAGTAGTACTAAGATGGGTGACCTCTTGGGAATTCCATGTGCCGCATCCCTTTTTCGACGCCCCCATATTTGTTTTTTGCCCGCAAGCGCAAATACCGGGCCGACACGTGCGGGCGGGCAGACGGGTGCGGCGGAGGCGATATTTGATATCGTAGAGTTACTTATTTTTTTCATTTTGGTGTTTTTTAGATGAAATGGGGAATCCCATGTGCCGCATTCCCTTTGCGAGGCCCCTAACTATTTTTTTGCCCGTAAGCGAAAAAACGGGGCCGGCACGTCCGGGCGGGCGGGCGGAGGCGATCTCGACATCGTAGAGGTAGTGATTCCATTTGTGCGTTTTCTAGATGAAATAGGGCCACGGAGAACCAGGTAGAGCCGGAAATGCGGAAAAGCGGGTGCGGGAGCCGTTAAGTAGGTACGGCGGGCTAGTATGTCGGATGCGGTCATACCAGCACTAAAGCACCGGATCCCATTAGAACTCCGCAGTTAAGCGTGCTTGGGCATGAGTAGTACTAAGATGGGTGACCTCTTGGGAATTCCATGTGCCGCATCCCTTTTTCGACGCCCCCATATTTGTTTTTTGCCCGCAAGCGCAAATACCGGGCCGACACGTGCGGGCGGGCAGACGGGTGCGGCGGAGGCGATATTTGATATCGTAGAGTTACTTATTTTTTTCATTTTGGTGTTTTTTAGATGAAATGGGGAATCCCATGTGCCGCATTCCCTTTGCGAGGCCCCTAACTATTTTTTTGCCCGTAAGCGAAAAAACGGGGCCGGCACGTCCGGGCGGGCGGGCGGAGGCGATCTCGACATCGTAGAGGTAGTGATTCCATTTGTGCGTTTTCTAGATGAAATAGGGCCACGGAGAACCAGGTAGAGCCGGAAATGCGGAAAAGCGGGTGCGGGAGCCGTTAAGTAGGTACGGCGGGCTAGTATGTCGGATGCGGTCATACCAGCACTAAAGCACCGGATCCCATCAGAACTCCGCAGTTAAGCGTGCTTGGGCATGAGTAGTACTAAGATGGGTGACCTCTTGGGAATTCCATGTGCCGCATCCCTTTTTCGACGCCCCCATATTTGTTTTTTGCCCGCAAGCGCAAATACCGGGCCGACACGTGCGGGCGGGCAGACGGGTGCGGCGGAGGCGATATTTGATATCGTAGAGTTACTTATTTTTTTCATTTTGGTGTTTTTTAGATGAAATGGGGAATCCCATGTGCCGCATTCCCTTTGCGAGGCCCCTAACTATTTTTTTGCCCGTAAGCGAAAAAACGGGGCCGGCACGTCCGGGCGGGCGGGCGGAGGCGATCTCGACATCGTAGAGGTAGTGATTCCATTTGTGCGTTTTCTAGATGAAATAGGGCCACGGAGAACCAGGTAGAGCCGGAAATGCGGAAAAGCGGGTGCGGGAGCCGTTAAGTAGGTACGGCGGGCTAGTATGTCGGATGCGGTCATACCAGCACTAAAGCACCGGATCCCATCAGAACTCCGCAGTTAAGCGTGCTTGGGCATGAGTAGTACTAAGATGGGTGACCTCTTGGGAATTCCATGTGCCGCATCCCTTTTTCGACGCCCCCATATTTGTTTTTTGCCCGCAAGCGCAAATACCGGGCCGACACGTGCGGGCGGGCAGACGGGTGCGGCGGAGGCGATATTTGATATCGTAGAGTTACTTATTTTTTTCATTTTGGTGTTTTTTAGATGAAATGGGGAATCCCATGTGCCGCATTCCCTTTGCGAGGCCCCTAACTATTTTTTTGCCCGTAAGCGAAAAAACGGGGCCGGCACGTCCGGGCGGGCGGGCGGGCGGAGGCGATCTCGACATCGTAGAGGTAGTGATTCCATTTGTGCGTTTTCTAGATGAAATAGGGCCACGGAGAACCAGGTAGAGCCGGAAATGCGGAAAAGCGGGTGCGGGAGCCGTTAAGTAGGTACGGCGGGCTAGTATGTCGGATGCGGTCATACCAGCACTAAAGCACCGGATCCCATCAGAACTCCGCAGTTAAGCGTGCTTGGGCATGAGTAGTACTAAGATGGGTGACCTCTTGGGAATTCCATGTGCCGCATCCCTTTTTCGACGCCCCCATATTTGTTTTTTGCCCGCAAGCGCAAATACCGGGCCGACACGTGCGGGCGGGCAGACGGGTGCGGCGGAGGCGATATTTGATATCGTAGAGTTACTTATTTTTTTCATTTTGGTGTTTTTTAGATGAAATGGGGAATCCCATGTGCCGCATTCCCTTTGCGAGGCCCCTAACTATTTTTTTGCCCGTAAGCGAAAAAACGGGGCCGGCACGTCCGGGCGGGCGGGCGGAGGCGATCTCGACATCGTAGAGGTAGTGATTCCATTTGTGCGTTTTCTAGATGAAATAGGGCCACGGAGAACCAGGTAGAGCCGGAAATGCGGAAAAGCGGGTGCGGGAGCCGTTAAGTAGGTACGGCGGGCTAGTATGTCGGATGCGGTCATACCAGCACTAAAGCACCGGATCCCATCAGAACTCCGCAGTTAAGCGTGCTTGGGCATGAGTAGTACTAAGATGGGTGACCTCTTGGGAATTCCATGTGCCGCATCCCTTTTTCGACGCCCCCATATTTGTTTTTTGCCCGCAAGCGCAAATACCGGGCCGACACGTGCGGGCGGGCAGACGGGTGCGGCGGAGGCGATATTTGATATCGTAGAGTTACTTATTTTTTTCATTTTGGTGTTTTTTAGATGAAATGGGGAATCCCATGTGCCGCATTCCCTTTGCGAGGCCCCTAACTATTTTTTTGCCCGTAAGCGAAAAAACGGGGCCGGCACGTCCGGGCGGGCGGGCGGAGGCGATCTCGACATCGTAGAGGTAGTGATTCCATTTGTGCGTTTTCTAGATGAAATAGGGCCACGGAGAACCAGGTAGAGCCGGAAATGCGGAAAAGCGGGTGCGGGAGCCGTTAAGTAGGTACGGCGGGCTAGTATGTCGGATGCGGTCATACCAGCACTAAAGCACCGGATCCCATCAGAACTCCGCAGTTAAGCGTGCTTGGGCATGAGTAGTACTAAGATGGGTGACCTCTTGGGAATTCCATGTGCCGCATCCCTTTTTCGACGCCCCCATATTTGTTTTTTGCCCGCAAGCGCAAATACCGGGCCGACACGTGCGGGCGGGCAGACGGGTGCGGCGGAGGCGATATTTGATATCGTAGAGTTACTTATTTTTTTCATTTTGGTGTTTTTTAGATGAAATGGGGAATCCCATGTGCCGCATTCCCTTTGCGAGGCCCCTAACTATTTTTTTGCCCGTAAGCGAAAAAACGGGGCCGGCACGTCCGGGCGGGCGGGCGGAGGCGATCTCGACATCGTAGAGGTAGTGATTCCATTTGTGCGTTTTCTAGATGAAATAGGGCCACGGAGAACCAGGTAGAGCCGGAAATGCGGAAAAGCGGGTGCGGGAGCCGTTAAGTAGGTACGGCGGGCTAGTATGTCGGATGCGGTCATACCAGCACTAAAGCACCGGATCCCATCAGAACTCCGCAGTTAAGCGTGCTTGGGCATGAGTAGTACTAAGATGGGTGACCTCTTGGGAATTCCATGTGCCGCATCCCTTTTTCGACGCCCCCATATTTGTTTTTTGCCCGCAAGCGCAAATACCGGGCCGACACGTGCGGGCGGGCAGACGGGTGCGGCGGAGGCGATATTTGATATCGTAGAGTTACTTATTTTTTTCATTTTGGTGTTTTTTAGATGAAATGGGGAATCCCATGTGCCGCATTCCCTTTGCGAGGCCCCTAACTATTTTTTTGCCCGTAAGCGAAAAAACGGGGCCGGCACGTCCGGGCGGGCGGGCGGAGGCGATCTCGACATCGTAGAGGTAGTGATTCCATTTGTGCGTTTTCTAGATGAAATAGGGCCACGGAGAACCAGGTAGAGCCGGAAATGCGGAAAAGCGGGTGCGGGAGCCGTTAAGTAGGTACGGCGGGCTAGTATGTCGGATGCGGTCATACCAGCACTAAAGCACCGGATCCCATCAGAACTCCGCAGTTAAGCGTGCTTGGGCATGAGTAGTACTAAGATGGGTGACCTCTTGGGAATTCCATGTGCCGCATCCCTTTTTCGACGCCCCCATATTTGTTTTTTGCCCGCAAGCGCAAATACCGGGCCGACACGTGCGGGCGGGCAGACGGGTGCGGCGGAGGCGATATTTGATATCGTAGAGTTACTTATTTTTTTCATTTTGGTGTTTTTTAGATGAAATGGGGAATCCCATGTGCCGCATTCCCTTTGCGAGGCCCCTAACTATTTTTTTGCCCGTAAGCGAAAAAACGGGGCCGGCACGTCCGGGCGGGCGGGCGGAGGCGGTCTCGACATCGTAGAGGTAGTGATTCCATTTGTGCGTTTTCTAGATGAAATAGGGCCACGGAGAACCAGGTAGAGCCGGAAATGCGGAAAAGCGGGTGCGGGAGCCGTTAAGTAGGTACGGCGGGCTAGTATGTCGGATGCGGTCATACCAGCACTAAAGCACCGGATCCCATCAGAACTCCGCAGTTAAGCGTGCTTGGGCATGAGTAGTACTAAGATGGGTGACCTCTTGGGAATTCCATGTGCCGCATCCCTTTTTCGACGCCCCCATATTTGTTTTTTGCCCGCAAGCGCAAATACCGGGCCGACACGTGCGGGCGGGCAGACGGGTGCGGCGGAGGCGATATTTGATATCGTAGAGTTACTTATTTTTTTCATTTTGGTGTTTTTTAGATGAAATGGGGAATCCCATGTGCCGCATTCCCTTTGCGAGGCCCCTAACTATTTTTTTGCCCGTAAGCGAAAAAACGGGGCCGGCACGTCCGGGCGGGCGGGCGGAGGCGATCTCGACATCGTAGAGGTAGTGATTCCATTTGTGCGTTTTCTAGATGAAATAGGGCCACGGAGAACCAGGTAGAGCCGGAAATGCGGAAAAGCGGGTGCGGGAGCCGTTAAGTAGGTACGGCGGGCTAGTATGTCGGATGCGGTCATACCAGCACTAAAGCACCGGATCCCATCAGAACTCCGCAGTTAAGCGTGCTTGGGCATGAGTAGTACTAAGATGGGTGACCTCTTGGGAATTCCATGTGCCGCATCCCTTTTTCGACGCCCCCATATTTGTTTTTTGCCCGCAAGCGCAAATACCGGGCCGACACGTGCGGGCGGGCAGACGGGTGCGGCGGAGGCGATATTTGATATCGTAGAGTTACTTATTTTTTTCATTTTGGTGTTTTTTAGATGAAATGGGGAATCCCATGTGCCGCATTCCCTTTGCGAGGCCCCTAACTATTTTTTTGCCCGTAAGCGAAAAAACGGGGCCGGCACGTCCGGGCGGGCGGGCGGAGGCGATCTCGACATCGTAGAGGTAGTGATTCCATTTGTGCGTTTTCTAGATGAAATAGGGCCACGGAGAACCAGGTAGAGCCGGAAATGCGGAAAAGCGGGTGCGGGAGCCGTTAAGTAGGTACGGCGGGCTAGTATGTCGGATGCGGTCATACCAGCACTAAAGCACCGGATCCCATCAGAACTCCGCAGTTAAGCGTGCTTGGGCATGAGTAGTACTAAGATGGGTGACCTCTTGGGAATTCCATGTGCCGCATCCCTTTTTCGACGCCCCCATATTTGTTTTTTGCCCGCAAGCGCAAATACCGGGCCGACACGTGCGGGCGGGCAGACGGGTGCGGCGGAGGCGATATTTGATATCGTAGAGTTACTTATTTTTTTCATTTTGGTGTTTTTTAGATGAAATGGGGAATCCCATGTGCCGCATTCCCTTTGCGAGGCCCCTAACTATTTATTTGCCCGTAAGCGAAAAAACGGGGCCGGCACGTCCGGGCGGGCGGGCGGAGGCGATCTCGACATCGTAGAGGTAGTGATTCCATTTGTGCGTTTTCTAGATGAAATAGGGCCACGGAGAACCAGGTAGAGCCGGAAATGCGGAAAAGCGGGTGCGGGAGCCGTTAAGTAGGTACGGCGGGCTAGTATGTCGGATGCGGTCATACCAGCACTAAAGCACCGGATCCCATCAGAACTCCGCAGTTAAGCGTGCTTGGGCATGAGTAGTACTAAGATGGGTGACCTCTTGGGAATTCCATGTGCCGCATCCCTTTTTCGACGCCCCCATATTTGTTTTTTGCCCGCAAGCGCAAATACCGGGCCGACACGTGCGGGCGGGCAGACGGGTGCGGCGGAGGCGATATTTGATATCGTAGAGTTACTTATTTTTTTCATTTTGGTGTTTTTTAGATGAAATGGGGAATCCCATGTGCCGCATTCCCTTTGCGAGGCCCCTAACTATTTTTTTGCCCGTAAGCGAAAAAACGGGGCCGGCACGTCCGGGCGGGCGGGCGGAGGCGATCTCGACATCGTAGAGGTAGTGATTCCATTTGTGCGTTTTCTAGATGAAATAGGGCCACGGAGAACCAGGTAGAGCCGGAAATGCGGAAAAGCGGGTGCGGGAGCCGTTAAGTAGGTACGGCGGGCTAGTATGTCGGATGCGGTCATACCAGCACTAAAGCACCGGATCCCATCAGAACTCCGCAGTTAAGCGTGCTTGGGCATGAGTAGTACTAAGATGGGTGACCTCTTGGGAATTCCATGTGCCGCATCCCTTTTTCGACGCCCCCATATTTGTTTTTTGCCCGCAAGCGCAAATACCGGGCCGACACGTGCGGGCGGGCAGACGGGTGCGGCGGAGGCGATATTTGATATCGTAGAGTTACTTATTTTTTTCATTTTGGTGTTTTTTAGATGAAATGGGGAATCCCATGTGCCGCATTCCCTTTGCGAGGCCCCTAACTATTTATTTGCCCGTAAGCGAAAAAAAGGGGCCGGCACGTCCGGGCGGGCGGGCGGAGGCGATCTCGACATCGTAGAGGTAGTGATTCCATTTGTGCGTTTTCTAGATGAAATAGGGCCACGGAGAACCAGGTAGAGCCGGAAATGCGGAAAAGCGGGTGCGGGAGCCGTTAAGTAGGTACGGCGGGCTAGTATGTCGGATGCGGTCATACCAGCACTAAAGCACCGGATCCCATCAGAACTCCGCAGTTAAGCGTGCTTGGGCATGAGTAGTACTAAGATGGGTGACCTCTTGGGAATTCCATGTGCCGCATCCCTTTTTCGACGCCCCCATATTTGTTTTTTGCCCGCAAGCGCAAATACCGGGCCGACACGTGCGGGCGGGCAGACGGGTGCGGCGGAGGCGATATTTGATATCGTAGAGTTACTTATTTTTTTCATTTTGGTGTTTTTTAGATGAAATGGGGAATCCCATGTGCCGCATTCCCTTTGCGAGGCCCCTAACTATTTTTTTGCCCGTAAGCGAAAAAACGGGGCCGGCACGTCCGGGCGGGCGGGCGGAGGCGATCTCGACATCGTAGAGGTAGTGATTCCATTTGTGCGTTTTCTAGATGAAATAGGGCCACGGAGAACCAGGTAGAGCCGGAAATGCGGAAAAGCGGGTGCGGGAGCCGTTAAGTAGGTACGGCGGGCTAGTATGTCGGATGCGGTCATACCAGCACTAAAGCACCGGATCCCATCAGAACTCCGCAGTTAAGCGTGCTTGGGCATGAGTAGTACTAAGATGGGTGACCTCTTGGGAATTCCATGTGCCGCATCCCTTTTTCGACGCCCCCATATTTGTTTTTTGCCCGCAAGCGCAAATACCGGGCCGACACGTGCGGGCGGGCAGACGGGTGCGGCGGAGGCGATATTTGATATCGTAGAGTTACTTATTTTTTTCATTTTGGTGTTTTTTAGATGAAATGGGGAATCCCATGTGCCGCATTCCCTTTGCGAGGCCCCTAACTATTTTTTTGCCCGTAAGCGAAAAAACGGGGCCGGCACGTCCGGGCGGGCGGGCGGAGGCGATCTCGACATCGTAGAGGTAGTGATTCCATTTGTGCGTTTTCTAGATGAAATAGGGCCACGGAGAACCAGGTAGAGCCGGAAATGCGGAAAAGCGGGTGCGGGAGCCGTTAAGTAGGTACGGCGGGCTAGTATGTCGGATGCGGTCATACCAGCACTAAAGCACCGGATCCCATCAGAACTCCGCAGTTAAGCGTGCTTGGGCATGAGTAGTACTAAGATGGGTGACCTCTTGGGAATTCCATGTGCCGCATCCCTTTTTCGACGCCCCCATATTTGTTTTTTGCCCGCAAGCGCAAATACCGGGCCGACACGTGCGGGCGGGCAGACGGGTGCGGCGGAGGCGATATTTGATATCGTAGAGTTACTTATTTTTTTCATTTTGGTGTTTTTTAGATGAAATGGGGAATCCCATGTGCCGCATTCCCTTTGCGAGGCCCCTAACTATTTTTTTGCCCGTAAGCGAAAAAACGGGGCCGGCACGTCCGGGCGGGCGGGCGGAGGCGATCTCGACATCGTAGAGGTAGTGATTCCATTTGTGCGTTTTCTAGATGAAATAGGGCCACGGAGAACCAGGTAGAGCCGGAAATGCGGAAAAGCGGGTGCGGGAGCCGTTAAGTAGGTACGGCGGGCTAGTATGTCGGATGCGGTCATACCAGCACTAAAGCACCGGATCCCATCAGAACTCCGCAGTTAAGCGTGCTTGGGCATGAGTAGTACTAAGATGGGTGACCTCTTGGGAATTCCATGTGCCGCATCCCTTTTTCGACGCCCCCATATTTGTTTTTTGCCCGCAAGCGCAAATACCGGGCCGACACGTGCGGGCGGGCAGACGGGTGCGGCGGAGGCGATATTTGATATCGTAGAGTTACTTATTTTTTTTCATTTTGGTGTTTTTTAGATGAAATGGGGAATCCCATGTGCCGCATTCCCTTTGCGAGGCCCCTAACTATTTTTTTGCCCGTAAGCGAAAAAACGGGGCCGGCACGTCCGGGCGGGCGGGCGGAGGCGATCTCGACATCGTAGAGGTAGTGATTCCATTTGTGCGTTTTCTAGATGAAATAGGGCCACGGAGAACCAGGTAGAGCCGGAAATGCGGAAAAGCGGGTGCGGGAGCCGTTAAGTAGGTACGGCGGGCTAGTATGTCGGATGCGGTCATACCAGCACTAAAGCACCGGATCCCATCAGAACTCCGCAGTTAAGCGTGCTTGGGCATGAGTAGTACTAAGATGGGTGACCTCTTGGGAATTCCATGTGCCGCATCCCTTTTTCGACGCCCCCATATTTGTTTTTTGCCCGCAAGCGCAAATACCGGGCCGACACGTGCGGGCGGACAGACGGGTGCGGCGGAGGCGATATTTGATATCGTAGAGTTACTTATTTTTTTCATTTTGGTGTTTTTTAGATGAAATGGGGAATCCCATGTGCCGCATTCCCTTTGCGAGGCCCCTAACTATTTTTTTGCCCGTAAGCGAAAAAACGGGGCCGGCACGTCCGGGCGGGCGGGCGGAGGCGATCTCGACATCGTAGAGGTAGTGATTCCATTTGTGCGTTTTCTAGATGAAATAGGGCCACGGAGAACCAGGTAGAGCCGGAAATGCGGAAAAGCGGGTGCGGGAGCCGTTAAGTAGGTACGGCGGGCTAGTATGTCGGATGCGGTCATACCAGCACTAAAGCACCGGATCCCATCAGAACTCCGCAGTTAAGCGTGCTTGGGCATGAGTAGTACTAAGATGGGTGACCTCTTGGGAATTCCATGTGCCGCATCCCTTTTTCGACGCCCCCATATTTGTTTTTTGCCCGCAAGCGCAAATACCGGGCCGACACGTGCGGGCGGGCAGACGGGTGCGGCGGAGGCGATATTTGATATCGTAGAGTTACTTATTTTTTTTCATTTTGGTGTTTTTTAGATGAAATGGGGAATCCCATGTGCCGCATTCCCTTTGCGAGGCCCCTAACTATTTATTTGCCCGTAAGCGAAAAAACGGGGCCGGCACGTCCGGGCGGGCGGGCGGAGGCGATCTCGACATCGTAGAGGTAGTGATTCCATTTGTGCGTTTTCTAGATGAAATAGGGCCACGGAGAACCAGGTAGAGCCGGAAATGCGGAAAAGCGGGTGCGGGAGCCGTTAAGTAGGTACGGCGGGCTAGTATGTCGGATGCGGTCATACCAGCACTAAAGCACCGGATCCCATCAGAACTCCGCAGTTAAGCGTGCTTGGGCATGAGTAGTACTAAGATGGGTGACCTCTTGGGAATTCCATGTGCCGCATCCCTTTTTCGACGCCCCCATATTTGTTTTTTGCCCGCAAGCGCAAATACCGGGCCGACACGTGCGGGCGGGCAGACGGGTGCGGCGGAGGCGATATTTGATATCGTAGAGTTACTTATTTTTTTCATTTTGGTGTTTTTTAGATGAAATGGGGAATCCCATGTGCCGCATTCCCTTTGCGAGGCCCCTAACTATTTTTTTGCCCGTAAGCGAAAAAACGGGGCCGGCACGTCCGGGCGGGCGGGCGGAGGCGATCTCGACATCGTAGAGGTAGTGATTCCATTTGTGCGTTTTCTAGATGAAATAGGGCCACGGAGAACCAGGTAGAGCCGGAAATGCGGAAAAGCGGGTGCGGGAGCCGTTAAGTAGGTACGGCGGGCTAGTATGTCGGATGCGGTCATACCAGCACTAAAGCACCGGATCCCATCAGAACTCCGCAGTTAAGCGTGCTTGGGCATGAGTAGTACTAAGATGGGTGACCTCTTGGGAATTCCATGTGCCGCATCCCTTTTTCGACGCCCCCATATTTGTTTTTTGCCCGCAAGCGCAAATACCGGGCCGACACGTGCGGGCGGGCAGACGGGTGCGGCGGAGGCGATATTTGATATCGTAGAGTTACTTATTTTTTTCATTTTGGTGTTTTTTAGATGAAATGGGGAATCCCATGTGCCGCATTCCCTTTGCGAGGCCCCTAACTATTTATTTGCCCGTAAGCGAAAAAACGGGGCCGGCACGTCCGGGCGGGCGGGCGGAGGCGATCTCGACATCGTAGAGGTAGTGATTCCATTTGTGCGTTTTCTAGATGAAATAGGGCCACGGAGAACCAGGTAGAGCCGGAAATGCGGAAAAGCGGGTGCGGGAGCCGTTAAGTAGGTACGGCGGGCTAGTATGTCGGATGCGGTCATACCAGCACTAAAGCACCGGATCCCATCAGAACTCCGCAGTTAAGCGTGCTTGGGCATGAGTAGTACTAAGATGGGTGACCTCTTGGGAATTCCATGTGCCGCATCCCTTTTTCGACGCCCCCATATTTGTTTTTTGCCCGCAAGCGCAAATACCGGGCCGACACGTGCGGGCGGGCAGACGGGTGCGGCGGAGGCGATATTTGATATCGTAGAGTTACTTATTTTTTTCATTTTGGTGTTTTTTAGATGAAATGGGGAATCCCATGTGCCGCATTCCCTTTGCGAGGCCCCTAACTATTTTTTTGCCCGTAAGCGAAAAAACGGGGCCGGCACGTCCGGGCGGGCGGGCGGAGGCGATCTCGACATCGTAGAGGTAGTGATTCCATTTGTGCGTTTTCTAGATGAAATAGGGCCACGGAGAACCAGGTAGAGCCGGAAATGCGGAAAAGCGGGTGCGGGAGCCGTTAAGTAGGTACGGCGGGCTAGTATGTCGGATGCGGTCATACCAGCACTAAAGCACCGGATCCCATCAGAACTCCGCAGTTAAGCGTGCTTGGGCATGAGTAGTACTAAGATGGGTGACCTCTTGGGAATTCCATGTGCCGCATCCCTTTTTCGACGCCCCCATATTTGTTTTTTGCCCGCAAGCGCAAATACCGGGCCGACACGTGCGGGCGGGCAGACGGGTGCGGCGGAGGCGATATTTGATATCGTAGAGTTACTTATTTTTTTCATTTTGGTGTTTTTTAGATGAAATGGGGAATCCCATGTGCCGCATTCCCTTTGCGAGGCCCCTAACTATTTTTTTGCCCGTAAGCGAAAAAACGGGGCCGGCACGTCCGGGCGGGCGGGCGGAGGCGATCTCGACATCGTAGAGGTAGTGATTCCATTTGTGCGTTTTCTAGATGAAATAGGGCCACGGAGAACCAGGTAGAGCCGGAAATGCGGAAAAGCGGGTGCGGGAGCCGTTAAGTAGGTACGGCGGGCTAGTATGTCGGATGCGGTCATACCAGCACTAAAGCACCGGATCCCATCAGAACTCCGCAGTTAAGCGTGCTTGGGCATGAGTAGTACTAAGATGGGTGACCTCTTGGGAATTCCATGTGCCGCATCCCTTTTTCGACGCCCCCATATTTGTTTTTTGCCCGCAAGCGCAAATACCGGGCCGACACGTGCGGGCGGGCAGACGGGTGCGGCGGAGGCGATATTTGATATCGTAGAGTTACTTATTTTTTTCATTTTGGTGTTTTTTAGATGAAATGGGGAATCCCATGTGCCGCATTCCCTTTGCGAGGCCCCTAACTATTTATTTGCCCGTAAGCGAAAAAACGGGGCCGGCACGTCCGGGCGGGCGGGCGGAGGCGATCTCGACATCGTAGAGGTAGTGATTCCATTTGTGCGTTTTCTAGATGAAATAGGGCCACGGAGAACCAGGTAGAGCCGGAAATGCGGAAAAGCGGGTGCGGGAGCCGTTAAGTAGGTACGGCGGGCTAGTATGTCGGATGCGGTCATACCAGCACTAAAGCACCGGATCCCATCAGAACTCCGCAGTTAAGCGTGCTTGGGCATGAGTAGTACTAAGATGGGTGACCTCTTGGGAATTCCATGTGCCGCATCCCTTTTTCGACGCCCCCATATTTGTTTTTTGCCCGCAAGCGCAAATACCGGGCCGACACGTGCGGGCGGGCAGACGGGTGCGGCGGAGGCGATATTTGATATCGTAGAGTTACTTATTTTTTTCATTTTGGTGTTTTTTAGATGAAATGGGGAATCCCATGTGCCGCATTCCCTTTGCGAGGCCCCTAACTATTTTTTTGCCCGTAAGCGAAAAAACGGGGCCGGCACGTCCGGGCGGGCGGGCGGAGGCGATCTCGACATCGTAGAGGTAGTGATTCCATTTGTGCGTTTTCTAGATGAAATAGGGCCACGGAGAACCAGGTAGAGCCGGAAATGCGGAAAAGCGGGTGCGGGAGCCGTTAAGTAGGTACGGCGGGCTAGTATGTCGGATGCGGTCATACCAGCACTAAAGCACCGGATCCCATCAGAACTCCGCAGTTAAGCGTGCTTGGGCATGAGTAGTACTAAGATGGGTGACCTCTTGGGAATTCCATGTGCCGCATCCCTTTTTCGACGCCCCCATATTTGTTTTTTGCCCGCAAGCGCAAATACCGGGCCGACACGTGCGGGCGGGCAGACGGGTGCGGCGGAGGCGATATTTGATATCGTAGAGTTACTTATTTTTTTTCATTTTGGTGTTTTTTAGATGAAATGGGGAATCCCATGTGCCGCATTCCCTTTGCGAGGCCCCTAACTATTTTTTTGCCCGTAAGCGAAAAAACGGGGCCGGCACGTCCGGGCGGGCGGGCGGAGGCGATCTCGACATCGTAGAGGTAGTGATTCCATTTGTGCGTTTTCTAGATGAAATAGGGCCACGGAGAACCAGGTAGAGCCGGAAATGCGGAAAAGCGGGTGCGGGAGCCGTTAAGTAGGTACGGCGGGCTAGTATGTCGGATGCGGTCATACCAGCACTAAAGCACCGGATCCCATCAGAACTCCGCAGTTAAGCGTGCTTGGGCATGAGTAGTACTAAGATGGGTGACCTCTTGGGAATTCCATGTGCCGCATCCCTTTTTCGACGCCCCCATATTTGTTTTTTGCCCGCAAGCGCAAATACCGGGCCGACACGTGCGGGCGGACAGACGGGTGCGGCGGAGGCGATATTTGATATCGTAGAGTTACTTATTTTTTTCATTTTGGTGTTTTTTAGATGAAATGGGGAATCCCATGTGCCGCATTCCCTTTGCGAGGCCCCTAACTATTTTTTTGCCCGTAAGCGAAAAAACGGGGCCGGCACGTCCGGGCGGGCGGGCGGAGGCGATCTCGACATCGTAGAGGTAGTGATTCCATTTGTGCGTTTTCTAGATGAAATAGGGCCACGGAGAACCAGGTAGAGCCGGAAATGCGGAAAAGCGGGTGCGGGAGCCGTTAAGTAGGTACGGCGGGCTAGTATGTCGGATGCGGTCATACCAGCACTAAAGCACCGGATCCCATCAGAACTCCGCAGTTAAGCGTGCTTGGGCATGAGTAGTACTAAGATGGGTGACCTCTTGGGAATTCCATGTGCCGCATCCCTTTTTCGACGCCCCCATATTTGTTTTTTGCCCGCAAGCGCAAATACCGGGCCGACACGTGCGGGCGGGCAGACGGGTGCGGCGGAGGCGATATTTGATATCGTAGAGTTACTTATTTTTTTTCATTTTGGTGTTTTTTAGATGAAATGGGGAATCCCATGTGCCGCATTCCCTTTGCGAGGCCCCTAACTATTTATTTGCCCGTAAGCGAAAAAACGGGGCCGGCACGTCCGGGCGGGCGGGCGGAGGCGATCTCGACATCGTAGAGGTAGTGATTCCATTTGTGCGTTTTCTAGATGAAATAGGGCCACGGAGAACCAGGTAGAGCCGGAAATGCGGAAAAGCGGGTGCGGGAGCCGTTAAGTAGGTACGGCGGGCTAGTATGTCGGATGCGGTCATACCAGCACTAAAGCACCGGATCCCATCAGAACTCCGCAGTTAAGCGTGCTTGGGCATGAGTAGTACTAAGATGGGTGACCTCTTGGGAATTCCATGTGCCGCATCCCTTTTTCGACGCCCCCATATTTGTTTTTTGCCCGCAAGCGCAAATACCGGGCCGACACGTGCGGGCGGGCAGACGGGTGCGGCGGAGGCGATATTTGATATCGTAGAGTTACTTATTTTTTTCATTTTGGTGTTTTTTAGATGAAATGGGGAATCCCATGTGCCGCATTCCCTTTGCGAGGCCCCTAACTATTTTTTTGCCCGTAAGCGAAAAAACGGGGCCGGCACGTCCGGGCGGGCGGGCGGAGGCGATCTCGACATCGTAGAGGTAGTGATTCCATTTGTGCGTTTTCTAGATGAAATAGGGCCACGGAGAACCAGGTAGAGCCGGAAATGCGGAAAAGCGGGTGCGGGAGCCGTTAAGTAGGTACGGCGGGCTAGTATGTCGGATGCGGTCATACCAGCACTAAAGCACCGGATCCCATCAGAACTCCGCAGTTAAGCGTGCTTGGGCATGAGTAGTACTAAGATGGGTGACCTCTTGGGAATTCCATGTGCCGCATCCCTTTTTCGACGCCCCCATATTTGTTTTTTGCCCGCAAGCGCAAATACCGGGCCGACACGTGCGGGCGGGCAGACGGGTGCGGCGGAGGCGATATTTGATATCGTAGAGTTACTTATTTTTTTCATTTTGGTGTTTTTTAGATGAAATGGGGAATCCCATGTGCCGCATTCCCTTTGCGAGGCCCCTAACTATTTATTTGCCCGTAAGCGAAAAAACGGGGCCGGCACGTCCGGGCGGGCGGGCGGAGGCGATCTCGACATCGTAGAGGTAGTGATTCCATTTGTGCGTTTTCTAGATGAAATAGGGCCACGGAGAACCAGGTAGAGCCGGAAATGCGGAAAAGCGGGTGCGGGAGCCGTTAAGTAGGTACGGCGGGCTAGTATGTCGGATGCGGTCATACCAGCACTAAAGCACCGGATCCCATCAGAACTCCGCAGTTAAGCGTGCTTGGGCATGAGTAGTACTAAGATGGGTGACCTCTTGGGAATTCCATGTGCCGCATCCCTTTTTCGACGCCCCCATATTTGTTTTTTGCCCGCAAGCGCAAATACCGGGCCGACACGTGCGGGCGGGCAGACGGGTGCGGCGGAGGCGATATTTGATATCGTAGAGTTACTTATTTTTTTCATTTTGGTGTTTTTTAGATGAAATGGGGAATCCCATGTGCCGCATTCCCTTTGCGAGGCCCCTAACTATTTTTTTGCCCGTAAGCGAAAAAACGGGGCCGGCACGTCCGGGCGGGCGGGCGGAGGCGATCTCGACATCGTAGAGGTAGTGATTCCATTTGTGCGTTTTCTAGATGAAATAGGGCCACGGAGAACCAGGTAGAGCCGGAAATGCGGAAAAGCGGGTGCGGGAGCCGTTAAGTAGGTACGGCGGGCTAGTATGTCGGATGCGGTCATACCAGCACTAAAGCACCGGATCCCATCAGAACTCCGCAGTTAAGCGTGCTTGGGCATGAGTAGTACTAAGATGGGTGACCTCTTGGGAATTCCATGTGCCGCATCCCTTTTTCGACGCCCCCATATTTGTTTTTTGCCCGCAAGCGCAAATACCGGGCCGACACGTGCGGGCGGGCAGACGGGTGCGGCGGAGGCGATATTTGATATCGTAGAGTTACTTATTTTTTTCATTTTGGTGTTTTTTAGATGAAATGGGGAATCCCATGTGCCGCATTCCCTTTGCGAGGCCCCTAACTATTTTTTTGCCCGTAAGCGAAAAAACGGGGCCGGCACGTCCGGGCGGGCGGGCGGAGGCGATCTCGACATCGTAGAGGTAGTGATTCCATTTGTGCGTTTTCTAGATGAAATAGGGCCACGGAGAACCAGGTAGAGCCGGAAATGCGGAAAAGCGGGTGCGGGAGCCGTTAAGTAGGTACGGCGGGCTAGTATGTCGGATGCGGTCATACCAGCACTAAAGCACCGGATCCCATCAGAACTCCGCAGTTAAGCGTGCTTGGGCATGAGTAGTACTAAGATGGGTGACCTCTTGGGAATTCCATGTGCCGCATCCCTTTTTCGACGCCCCCATATTTGTTTTTTGCCCGCAAGCGCAAATACCGGGCCGACACGTGCGGGCGGGCAGACGGGTGCGGCGGAGGCGATATTTGATATCGTAGAGTTACTTATTTTTTTCATTTTGGTGTTTTTTAGATGAAATGGGGAATCCCATGTGCCGCATTCCCTTTGCGAGGCCCCTAACTATTTATTTGCCCGTAAGCGAAAAAACGGGGCCGGCACGTCCGGGCGGGCGGGCGGAGGCGATCTCGACATCGTAGAGGTAGTGATTCCATTTGTGCGTTTTCTAGATGAAATAGGGCCACGGAGAACCAGGTAGAGCCGGAAATGCGGAAAAGCGGGTGCGGGAGCCGTTAAGTAGGTACGGCGGGCTAGTATGTCGGATGCGGTCATACCAGCACTAAAGCACCGGATCCCATCAGAACTCCGCAGTTAAGCGTGCTTGGGCATGAGTAGTACTAAGATGGGTGACCTCTTGGGAATTCCATGTGCCGCATCCCTTTTTCGACGCCCCCATATTTGTTTTTTGCCCGCAAGCGCAAATACCGGGCCGACACGTGCGGGCGGGCAGACGGGTGCGGCGGAGGCGATATTTGATATCGTAGAGTTACTTATTTTTTTCATTTTGGTGTTTTTTAGATGAAATGGGGAATCCCATGTGCCGCATTCCCTTTGCGAGGCCCCTAACTATTTTTTTGCCCGTAAGCGAAAAAACGGGGCCGGCACGTCCGGGCGGGCGGGCGGAGGCGATCTCGACATCGTAGAGGTAGTGATTCCATTTGTGCGTTTTCTAGATGAAATAGGGCCACGGAGAACCAGGTAGAGCCGGAAATGCGGAAAAGCGGGTGCGGGAGCCGTTAAGTAGGTACGGCGGGCTAGTATGTCGGATGCGGTCATACCAGCACTAAAGCACCGGATCCCATCAGAACTCCGCAGTTAAGCGTGCTTGGGCATGAGTAGTACTAAGATGGGTGACCTCTTGGGAATTCCATGTGCCGCATCCCTTTTTCGACGCCCCCATATTTGTTTTTTGCCCGCAAGCGCAAATACCGGGCCGACACGTGCGGGCGGGCAGACGGGTGCGGCGGAGGCGATATTTGATATCGTAGAGTTACTTATTTTTTTCATTTTGGTGTTTTTTAGATGAAATGGGGAATCCCATGTGCCGCATTCCCTTTGCGAGGCCCCTAACTATTTTTTTGCCCGTAAGCGAAAAAACGGGGCCGGCACGTCCGGGCGGGCGGGCGGAGGCGATCTCGACATCGTAGAGGTAGTGATTCCATTTGTGCGTTTTCTAGATGAAATAGGGCCACGGAGAACCAGGTAGAGCCGGAAATGCGGAAAAGCGGGTGCGGGAGCCGTTAAGTAGGTACGGCGGGCTAGTATGTCGGATGCGGTCATACCAGCACTAAAGCACCGGATCCCATCAGAACTCCGCAGTTAAGCGTGCTTGGGCATGAGTAGTACTAAGATGGGTGACCTCTTGGGAATTCCATGTGCCGCATCCCTTTTTCGACGCCCCCATATTTGTTTTTTGCCCGCAAGCGCAAATACCGGGCCGACACGTGCGGGCGGGCAGACGGGTGCGGCGGAGGCGATATTTGATATCGTAGAGTTACTTATTTTTTTCATTTTGGTGTTTTTTAGATGAAATGGGGAATCCCATGTGCCGCATTCCCTTTGCGAGGCCCCTAACTATTTTTTTGCCCGTAAGCGAAAAAACGGGGCCGGCACGTCCGGGCGGGCGGGCGGAGGCGATCTCGACATCGTAGAGGTAGTGATTCCATTTGTGCGTTTTCTAGATGAAATAGGGCCACGGAGAACCAGGTAGAGCCGGAAATGCGGAAAAGCGGGTGCGGGAGCCGTTAAGTAGGTTCGGCGGGCTAGTATGTCGGATGCGGTCATACCAGCACTAAAGCACCGGATCCCATCAGAACTCCGCAGTTAAGCGTGCTTGGGCATGAGTAGTACTAAGATGGGTGACCTCTTGGGAATTCCATGTGCCGCATCCCTTTTTCGACGCCCCCATATTTGTTTTTTGCCCGCAAGCGCAAATACCGGGCCGACACGTGCGGGCGGGCAGACGGGTGCGGCGGAGGCGATATTTGATATCGTAGAGTTACTTATTTTTTTCATTTTGGTGTTTTTTAGATGAAATGGGGAATCCCATGTGCCGCATTCCCTTTGCGAGGCCCCTAACTATTTTTTTGCCCGTAAGCGAAAAAACGGGGCCGGCACGTCCGGGCGGGCGGGCGGAGGCGATCTCGACATCGTAGAGGTAGTGATTCCATTTGTGCGTTTTCTAGATGAAATAGGGCCACGGAGAACCAGGTAGAGCCGGAAATGCGGAAAAGCGGGTGCGGGAGCCGTTAAGTAGGTACGGCGGGCTAGTATGTCGGATGCGGTCATACCAGCACTAAAGCACCGGATCCCATCAGAACTCCGCAGTTAAGCGTGCTTGGGCATGAGTAGTACTAAGATGGGTGACCTCTTGGGAATTCCATGTGCCGCATCCCTTTTTCGACGCCCCCATATTTGTTTTTTGCCCGCAAGCGCAAATACCGGGCCGACACGTGCGGGCGGGCAGACGGGTGCGGCGGAGGCGATATTTGATATCGTAGAGTTACTTATTTTTTTCATTTTGGTGTTTTTTAGATGAAATGGGGAATCCCATGTGCCGCATTCCCTTTGCGAGGCCCCTAACTATTTTTTTGCCCGTAAGCGAAAAAACGGGGCCGGCACGTCCGGGCGGGCGGGCGGAGGCGATCTCGACATCGTAGAGGTAGTGATTCCATTTGTGCGTTTTCTAGATGAAATAGGGCCACGGAGAACCAGGTAGAGCCGGAAATGTGGAAAAGCGGGTGCGGGAGCCGTTAAGTAGGTACGGCGGGCTAGTATGTCGGATGCGGTCATACCAGCACTAAAGCACCGGATCCCATCAGAACTCCGCAGTTAAGCGTGCTTGGGCATGAGTAGTACTAAGATGGGTGACCTCTTGGGAATTCCATGTGCCGCATCCCTTTTTCGACGCCCCCATATTTGTTTTTTGCCCGCAAGCGCAAATACCGGGCCGACACGTGCGGGCGGGCAGACGGGTGCGGCGGAGGCGATATTTGATATCGTAGAGTTACTTATTTTTTTCATTTTGGTGTTTTTTAGATGAAATGGGGAATCCCATGTGCCGCATTCCCTTTGCGAGGCCCCTAACTATTTTTTTGCCCGTAAGCGAAAAAACGGGGCCGGCACGTCCGGGCGGGCGGGCGGAGGCGATCTCGACATCGTAGAGGTAGTGATTCCATTTGTGCGTTTTCTAGATGAAATAGGGCCACGGAGAACCAGGTAGAGCCGGAAATGCGGAAAAGCGGGTGCGGGAGCCGTTAAGTAGGTTCGGCGGGCTAGTATGTCGGATGCGGTCATACCAGCACTAAAGCACCGGATCCCATCAGAACTCCGCAGTTAAGCGTGCTTGGACATGAGTAGTACTAAGATGGGTGACCTCTTGGGAATTCCATGTGCCGCATCCCTTTTTCGACGCCCCCATATTTGTTTTTTGCCCGCAAGCGCAAATACCGGGCCGACACGTGCGGGCGGGCAGACGGGTGCGGCGGAGGCGATATTTGATATCGTAGAGTTACTTATTTTTTTCATTTTGGTGTTTTTTAGATGAAATGGGGAATCCCATGTGCCGCATTCCCTTTGCGAGGCCCCTAACTATTTTTTTGCCCGTAAGCGAAAAAACGGGGCCGGCACGTCCGGGCGGGCGGGCGGAGGCGATCTCGACATCGTAGAGGTAGTGATTCCATTTGTGCGTTTTCTAGATGAAATAGGGCCACGGAGAACCAGGTAGAGCCGGAAATGCGGAAAAGCGGGTGCGGGAGCCGTTAAGTAGGTACGGCGGGCTAGTATGTCGGATGCGGTCATACCAGCACTAAAGCACCGGATCCCATCAGAACTCCGCAGTTAAGCGTGCTTGGGCATGAGTAGTACTAAGATGGGTGACCTCTTGGGAATTCCATGTGCCGCATCCCTTTTTCGACGCCCCCATATTTGTTTTTTGCCCGCAAGCGCAAATACCGGGCCGACACGTGCGGGCGGGCAGACGGGTGCGGCGGAGGCGATATTTGATATCGTAGAGTTACTTATTTTTTTCATTTTGGTGTTTTTTAGATGAAATGGGGAATCCCATGTGCCGCATTCCCTTTGCGAGGCCCCTAACTATTTTTTTGCCCGTAAGCGAAAAAACGGGGCCGGCACGTCCGGGCGGGCGGGCGGAGGCGATCTCGACATCGTAGAGGTAGTGATTCCATTTGTGCGTTTTCTAGATGAAATAGGGCCACGGAGAACCAGGTAGAGCCGGAAATGCGGAAAAGCGGGTGCGGGAGCCGTTAAGTAGGTACGGCGGGCTAGTATGTCGGATGCGGTCATACCAGCACTAAAGCACCGGATCCCATCAGAACTCCGCAGTTAAGCGTGCTTGGGCATGAGTAGTACTAAGATGGGTGACCTCTTGGGAATTCCATGTGCCGCATCCCTTTTTCGACGCCCCCATATTTGTTTTTTGCCCGCAAGCGCAAATACCGGGCCGACACGTGCGGGCGGGCAGACGGGTGCGGCGGAGGCGATATTTGATATCGTAGAGTTACTTATTTTTTTCATTTTGGTGTTTTTTAGATGAAATGGGGAATCCCATGTGCCGCATTCCCTTTGCGAGGCCCCTAACTATTTTTTTGCCCGTAAGCGAAAAAACGGGGCCGGCACGTCCGGGCGGGCGGGCGGAGGCGATCTCGACATCGTAGAGGTAGTGATTCCATTTGTGCGTTTTCTAGATGAAATAGGGCCACGGAGAACCAGGTAGAGCCGGAAATGCGGAAAAGCGGGTGCGGGAGCCGTTAAGTAGGTACGGCGGGCTAGTATGTCGGATGCGGTCATACCAGCACTAAAGCACCGGATCCCATCAGAACTCCGCAGTTAAGCGTGCTTGGGCATGAGTAGTACTAAGATGGGTGACCTCTTGGGAATTCCATGTGCCGCATCCCTTTTTCGACGCCCCCATATTTGTTTTTTGCCCGCAAGCGCAAATACCGGGCCGACACGTGCGGGCGGGCAGACGGGTGCGGCGGAGGCGATATTTGATATCGTAGAGTTACTTATTTTTTTCATTTTGGTGTTTTTTAGATGAAATGGGGAATCCCATGTGCCGCATTCCCTTTGCGAGGCCCCTAACTATTTTTTTGCCCGTAAGCGAAAAAACGGGGCCGGCACGTCCGGGCGGGCGGGCGGAGGCGATCTCGACATCGTAGAGGTAGTGATTCCATTTGTGCGTTTTCTAGATGAAATAGGGCCACGGAGAACCAGGTAGAGCCGGAAATGCGGAAAAGCGGGTGCGGGAGCCGTTAAGTAGGTACGGCGGGCTAGTATGTCGGATGCGGTCATACCAGCACTAAAGCACCGGATCCCATCAGAACTCCGCAGTTAAGCGTGCTTGGGCATGAGTAGTACTAAGATGGGTGACCTCTTGGGAATTCCATGTGCCGCATCCCTTTTTCGACGCCCCCATATTTGTTTTTTGCCCGCAAGCGCAAATACCGGGCCGACACGTGCGGGCGGGCAGACGGGTGCGGCGGAGGCGATATTTGATATCGTAGAGTTACTTATTTTTTTCATTTTGGTGTTTTTTAGATGAAATGGGGAATCCCATGTGCCGCATTCCCTTTGCGAGGCCCCTAACTATTTTTTTGCCCGTAAGCGAAAAAACGGGGCCGGCACGTCCGGGCGGGCGGGCGGAGGCGATCTCGACATCGTAGAGGTAGTGATTCCATTTGTGCGTTTTCTAGATGAAATAGGGCCACGGAGAACCAGGTAGAGCCGGAAATGCGGAAAAGCGGGTGCGGGAGCCGTTAAGTAGGTACGGCGGGCTAGTATGTCGGATGCGGTCATACCAGCACTAAAGCACCGGATCCCATCAGAACTCCGCAGTTAAGCGTGCTTGGGCATGAGTAGTACTAAGATGGGTGACCTCTTGGGAATTCCATGTGCCGCATCCCTTTTTCGACGCCCCCATATTTGTTTTTTGCCCGCAAGCGCAAATACCGGGCCGACACGTGCGGGCGGGCAGACGGGTGCGGCGGAGGCGATATTTGATATCGTAGAGTTACTTATTTTTTTCATTTTGGTGTTTTTTAGATGAAATGGGGAATCCCATGTGCCGCATTCCCTTTGCGAGGCCCCTAACTATTTTTTTGCCCGTAAGCGAAAAAACGGGGCCGGCACGTCCGGGCGGGCGGGCGGAGGCGATCTCGACATCGTAGAGGTAGTGATTCCATTTGTGCGTTTTCTAGATGAAATAGGGCCACGGAGAACCAGGTAGAGCCGGAAATGCGGAAAAGCGGGTGCGGGAGCCGTTAAGTAGGTACGGCGGGCTAGTATGTCGGATGCGGTCATACCAGCACTAAAGCACCGGATCCCATCAGAACTCCGCAGTTAAGCGTGCTTGGGCATGAGTAGTACTAAGATGGGTGACCTCTTGGGAATTCCATGTGCCGCATCTCTTTTTCGACGCCCCCATATTTGTTTTTTGCCCGCAAGCGCAAATACCGGGCCGACACGTGCGGGCGGGCAGACGGGTGCGGCGGAGGCGATATTTGATATCGTAGAGTTACTTATTTTTTTCATTTTGGTGTTTTTTAGATGAAATGGGGAATCCCATGTGCCGCATTCCCTTTGCGAGGCCCCTAACTATTTTTTTGCCCGTAAGCGAAAAAACGGGGCCGGCACGTCCGGGCGGGCGGGCGGAGGCGATCTCGACATCGTAGAGGTAGTGATTCCATTTGTGCGTTTTCTAGATGAAATAGGGCCACGGAGAACCAGGTAGAGCCGGAAATGCGGAAAAGCGGGTGCGGGAGCCGTTAAGTAGGTACGGCGGGCTAGTATGTCGGATGCGGTCATACCAGCACTAAAGCACCGGATCCCATCAGAACTCCGCAGTTAAGCGTGCTTGGGCATGAGTAGTACTAAGATGGGTGACCTCTTGGGAATTCCATGTGCCGCATCCCTTTTTCGACGCCCCCATATTTGTTTTTTGCCCGCAAGCGCAAATACCGGGCCGACACGTGCGGGCGGGCAGACGGGTGCGGCGGAGGCGATATTTGATATCGTAGAGTTACTTATTTTTTTCATTTTGGTGTTTTTTAGATGAAATGGGGAATCCCATGTGCCGCATTCCCTTTGCGAGGCCCCTAACTATTTTTTTGCCCGTAAGCGAAAAAACGGGGCCGGCACGTCCGGGCGGGCGGGCGGAGGCGATCTCGACATCGTAGAGGTAGTGATTCCATTTGTGCGTTTTCTAGATGAAATAGGGCCACGGAGAACCAGGTAGAGCCGGAAATGCGGAAAAGCGGGTGCGGGAGCCGTTAAGTAGGTACGGCGGGCTAGTATGTCGGATGCGGTCATACCAGCACTAAAGCACCGGATCCCATCAGAACTCCGCAGTTAAGCGTGCTTGGGCATGAGTAGTACTAAGATGGGTGACCTCTTGGGAATTCCATGTGCCGCATCCCTTTTTCGACGCCCCCATATTTGTTTTTTGCCCGCAAGCGCAAATACCGGGCCGACACGTGCGGGCGGGCAGACGGGTGCGGCGGAGGCGATATTTGATATCGTAGAGTTACTTATTTTTTTCATTTTGGTGTTTTTTAGATGAAATGGGGAATCCCATGTGCCGCATTCCCTTTGCGAGGCCCCTAACTATTTTTTTGCCCGTAAGCGAAAAAACGGGGCCGGCACGTCCGGGCGGGCGGGCGGAGGCGATCTCGACATCGTAGAGGTAGTGATTCCATTTGTGCGTTTTCTAGATGAAATAGGGCCACGGAGAACCAGGTAGAGCCGGAAATGCGGAAAAGCGGGTGCGGGAGCCGTTAAGTAGGTACGGCGGGCTAGTATGTCGGATGCGGTCATACCAGCACTAAAGCACCGGATCCCATCAGAACTCCGCAGTTAAGCGTGCTTGGGCATGAGTAGTACTAAGATGGGTGACCTCTTGGGAATTCCATGTGCCGCATCCCTTTTTCGACGCCCCCATATTTGTTTTTTGCCCGCAAGCGCAAATACCGGGCCGACACGTGCGGGCGGGCAGACGGGTGCGGCGGAGGCGATATTTGATATCGTAGAGTTACTTATTTTTTTCATTTTGGTGTTTTTTAGATGAAATGGGGAATCCCATGTGCCGCATTCCCTTTGCGAGGCCCCTAACTATTTTTTTGCCCGTAAGCGAAAAAACGGGGCCGGCACGTCCGGGCGGGCGGGCGGGCGGAGGCGATCTCGACATCGTAGAGGTAGTGATTCCATTTGTGCGTTTTCTAGATGAAATAGGGCCACGGAGAACCAGGTAGAGCCGGAAATGCGGAAAAGCGGGTGCGGGAGCCGTTAAGTAGGTACGGCGGGCTAGTATGTCGGATGCGGTCATACCAGCACTAAAGCACCGGATCCCATCAGAACTCTGCAGTTAAGCGTGCTTGGGCATGAGTAGTACTAAGATGGGTGACCTCTTGGGAATTCCATGTGCCGCATCCCTTTTTCGACGCCCCCATATTTGTTTTTTGCCCGCAAGCGCAAATACCGGGCTGACACGTGCGGGCGGGCAGACGGGTGCGGCGGAGGCGATATTTGATATCGTAGAGTTACTTATTTTTTTCATTTTGGTGTTTTTTAGATGAAATGGGGAATCCCATGTGCCGCATTCCCTTTGCGAGGCCCCTAACTATTTTTTTGCCCGTAAGCGAAAAAACGGGGCCGGCACGTCCGGGCGGGCGGGCGGGCGGAGGCGATCTCGACATCGTAGAGGTAGTGATTCCATTTGTGCGTTTTCTAGATGAAATAGGGCCACGGAGAACCAGGTAGAGCCGGAAATGCGGAAAAGCGGGTGCGGGAGCCGTTAAGTAGGTACGGCGGGCTAGTATGTCGGATGCGGTCATACCAGCACTAAAGCACCGGATCCCATCAGAACTCCGCAGTTAAGCGTGCTTGGGCATGAGTAGTACTAAGATGGGTGACCTCTTGGGAATTCCATGTGCCGCATCCCTTTTTCGACGCCCCCATATTTGTTTTTTGCCCGCAAGCGCAAATACCGGGCCGACACGTGCGGGCGGGCAGACGGGTGCGGCGGAGGCGATATTTGATATCGTAGAGTTACTTATTTTTTTCATTTTGGTGTTTTTTAGATGAAATGGGGAATCCCATGTGCCGCATTCCCTTTGCGAGGCCCCTAACTATTTTTTTGCCCGTAAGCGAAAAAACGGGGCCGGCACGTCCGGGCGGGCGGGCGGAGGCGATCTCGACATCGTAGAGGTAGTGATTCCATTTGTGCGTTTTCTAGATGAAATAGGGCCACGGAGAACCAGGTAGAGCCGGAAATGCGGAAAAGCGGGTGCGGGAGCCGTTAAGTAGGTACGGCGGGCTAGTATGTCGGATGCGGTCATACCAGCACTAAAGCACCGGATCCCATCAGAACTCCGCAGTTAAGCGTGCTTGGGCATGAGTAGTACTAAGATGGGTGACCTCTTGGGAATTCCATGTGCCGCATCCCTTTTTCGACGCCCCCATATTTGTTTTTTGCCCGCAAGCGCAAATACCGGGCCGACACGTGCGGGCGGGCAGACGGGTGCGGCGGAGGCGATATTTGATATCGTAGAGTTACTTATTTTTTTCATTTTGGTGTTTTTTAGATGAAATGGGGAATCCCATGTGCCGCATTCCCTTTGCGAGGCCCCTAACTATTTTTTTGCCCGTAAGCGAAAAAACGGGGCCGGCACGTCCGGGCGGGCGGGCGGGCGGAGGCGATCTCGACATCGTAGAGGTAGTGATTCCATTTGTGCGTTTTCTAGATGAAATAGGGCCACGGAGAACCAGGTAGAGCCGGAAATGCGGAAAAGCGGGTGCGGGAGCCGTTAAGTAGGTACGGCGGGCTAGTATGTCGGATGCGGTCATACCAGCACTAAAGCACCGGATCCCATCAGAACTCCGCAGTTAAGCGTGCTTGGGCATGAGTAGTACTAAGATGGGTGACCTCTTGGGAATTCCATGTGCCGCATCCCTTTTTCGACGCCCCCATATTTGTTTTTTGCCCGCAAGCGCAAATACCGGGCCGACACGTGCGGGCGGGCAGACGGGTGCGGCGGAGGCGATATTTGATATCGTAGAGTTACTTATTTTTTTCATTTTGGTGTTTTTTAGATGAAATGGGGAATCCCATGTGCCGCATTCCCTTTGCGAGGCCCCTAACTATTTTTTTGCCCGTAAGCGAAAAAACGGGGCCGGCACGTCCGGGCGGGCGGGCGGGCGGAGGCGATCTCGACATCGTAGAGGTAGTGATTCCATTTGTGCGTTTTCTAGATGAAATAGGGCCACGGAGAACCAGGTAGAGCCGGAAATGCGGAAAAGCGGGTGCGGGAGCCGTTAAGTAGGTACGGCGGGCTAGTATGTCGGATGCGGTCATACCAGCACTAAAGCACCGGATCCCATCAGAACTCCGCAGTTAAGCGTGCTTGGGCATGAGTAGTACTAAGATGGGTGACCTCTTGGGAATTCCATGTGCCGCATCCCTTTTTCGACGCCCCCATATTTGTTTTTTGCCCGCAAGCGCAAATACCGGGCCGACACGTGCGGGCGGGCAGACGGGTGCGGCGGAGGCGATATTTGATATCGTAGAGTTACTTATTTTTTTCATTTTGGTGTTTTTTAGATGAAATGGGGAATCCCATGTGCCGCATTCCCTTTGCGAGGCCCCTAACTATTTTTTTGCCCGTAAGCGAAAAAACGGGGCCGGCACGTCCGGGCGGGCGGGCGGGCGGAGGCGATCTCGACATCGTAGAGGTAGTGATTCCATTTGTGCGTTTTCTAGATGAAATAGGGCCACGGAGAACCAGGTAGAGCCGGAAATGCGGAAAAGCGGGTGCGGGAGCCGTTAAGTAGGTACGGCGGGCTAGTATGTCGGATGCGGTCATACCAGCACTAAAGCACCGGATCCCATCAGAACTCCGCAGTTAAGCGTGCTTGGGCATGAGTAGTACTAAGATGGGTGACCTCTTGGGAATTCCATGTGCCGCATCCCTTTTTCGACGCCCCCATATTTGTTTTTTGCCCGCAAGCGCAAATACCGGGCCGACACGTGCGGGCGGGCAGACGGGTGCGGCGGAGGCGATATTTGATATCGTGGAGTTACTTATTTTTTTCATTTTGGTGTTTTTTAGATGAAATGGGGAATCCCATGTGCCGCATTCCCTTTGCGAGGCCCCGAACTATTTTTTTGCCCGTAAGCGAAAAAACGGGGCCGGCACGTCCGGGCGGGCGGGCGGAGGCGATCTCGACATCGTAGAGGTAGTGATTCCATTTGTGCGTTTTCTAGATGAAATAGGGCCACGGAGAACCAGGTAGAGCCGGAAATGCGGAAAAGCGGGTGCGGGAGCCGTTAAGTAGGTACGGCGGGCTAGTATGTCGGATGCGGTCATACCAGCACTAAAGCATCGGATCCCATCAGAACTCCGCAGTTAAGCGTGCTTGGGCATGAGTAGTACTAAGATGGGTGACCTCTTGGGAATTCCATGTGCCGCATCCCTTTTTCGACGCCCCCATATTTGTTTTTTGCCCGCAAGCGCAAATACCGGGCCGACACGTGCGGGCGGGCAGACGGGTGCGGCGGAGGCGATATTTGATATCGTGGAGTTACTTATTTTTTTCATTTTGGTGTTTTTTAGATGAAATGGGGAATCCCATGTGCCGCATTCCCTTTGCGAGGCCCCTAACTATTTTTTTGCCCGTAAGCGAAAAAACGGGGCCGGCACGTCCGGGCGGGCGGGCGGAGGCGATCTCGACATCGTAGAGGTAGTGATTCCATTTGTGCGTTTTCTAGATGAAATAGGGCCACGGAGAACCAGGTAGAGCCGGAAATGCGGAAAAGCGGGTGCGGGAGCCGTTAAGTAGGTACGGCGGGCTAGTATGTCGGATGCGGTCATACCAGCACTAAAGCACCGGATCCCATCAGAACTCCGCAGTTAAGCGTGCTTGGGCATGAGTAGTACTAAGATGGGTGACCTCTTGGGAATTCCATGTGCCGCATCCCTTTTTCGACGCCCCCATATTTGTTTTTTGCCCGCAAGCGCAAATACCGGGCCGACACGTGCGGGCGGGCAGACGGGTGCGGCGGAGGCGATATTTGATATCGTAGAGTTACTTATTTTTTTCATTTTGGTGTTTTTTAGATGAAATGGGGAATCCCATGTGCCGCATTCCCTTTGCGAGGCCCCTAACTATTTTTTTGCCCGTAAGCGAAAAAACGGGGCCGGCACGTCCGGGCGGGCGGGCGGAGGCGATCTCGACATCGTAGAGGTAGTGATTCCATTTGTGCGTTTTCTAGATGAAATAGGGCCACGGAGAACCAGGTAGAGCCGGAAATGCGGAAAAGCGGGTGCGGGAGCCGTTAAGTAGGTACGGCGGGCTAGTATGTCGGATGCGGTCATACCAGCACTAAAGCACCGGATCCCATCAGAACTCCGCAGTTAAGCGTGCTTGGGCATGAGTAGTACTAAGATGGGTGACCTCTTGGGAATTCCATGTGCCGCATCCCTTTTTCGACGCCCCCATATTTGTTTTTTGCCCGCAAGCGCAAATACCGGGCCGACACGTGCGGGCGGGCAGACGGGTGCGGCGGAGGCGATATTTGATATCGTAGAGTTACTTATTTTTTTCATTTTGGTGTTTTTTAGATGAAATGGGGAATCCCATGTGCCGCATTCCCTTTGCGAGGCCCCTAACTATTTTTTTGCCCGTAAGCGAAAAAACGGGGCCGGCACGTCCGGGCGGGCGGGCGGGCGGAGGCGATCTCGACATCGTAGAGGTAGTGATTCCATTTGTGCGTTTTCTAGATGAAATAGGGCCACGGAGAACCAGGTAGAGCCGGAAATGCGGAAAAGCGGGTGCGGGAGCCGTTAAGTAGGTACGGCGGGCTAGTATGTCGGATGCGGTCATACCAGCACTAAAGCACCGGATCCCATCAGAACTCCGCAGTTAAGCGTGCTTGGGCATGAGTAGTACTAAGATGGGTGACCTCTTGGGAATTCCATGTGCCGCATCCCTTTTTCGACGCCCCCATATTTGTTTTTTGCCCGCAAGCGCAAATACCGGGCCGACACGTGCGGGCGGGCAGACGGGTGCGGCGGAGGCGATATTTGATATCGTGGAGTTACTTATTTTTTTCATTTTGGTGTTTTTTAGATGAAATGGGGAATCCCATGTGCCGCATTCCCTTTGCGAGGCCCCCAACTATTTTTTTGCCCGTAAGCGAAAAAACGGGGCCGGCACGTCCGGGCGGGCGGGCGGAGGCGATCTCGACATCGTAGAGGTAGTGATTCCATTTGTGCGTTTTCTAGATGAAATAGGGCCACGGAGAACCAGGTAGAGCCGGAAATGCGGAAAAGCGGGTGCGGGAGCCGTTAAGTAGGTACGGCGGGCTAGTATGTCGGATGCGGTCATACCAGCACTAAAGCACCGAATCCCATCAGAACTCCGCAGTTAAGCGTGCTTGGGCATGAGTAGTACTAAGATGGGTGACCTCTTGGGAATTCCATGTGCCGCATCCCTTTTTCGACGCCCCCATATTTGTTTTTTGCCCGCAAGCGCAAATACCGGGCCGACACGTGCGGGCGGGCAGACGGGTGCGGCGGAGGCGATATTTGATATCGTGGAGTTACTTATTTTTTTCATTTTGGTGTTTTTTAGATGAAATGGGGAATCCCATGTGCCGCATTCCCTTTGCGAGGCCCCTAACTATTTTTTTGCCCGTAAGCGAAAAAACGGGGCCGGCACGTCCGGGCGGGCGGGCGGAGGCGATCTCGACATCGTAGAGGTAGTGATTCCATTTGTGCGTTTTCTAGATGAAATAGGGCCACGGAGAACCAGGTAGAGCCGGAAATGCGGAAAAGCGGGTGCGGGAGCCGTTAAGTAGGTACGGCGGGCTAGTATGTCGGATGCGGTCATACCAGCACTAAAGCACCGGATCCCATCAGAACTCCGCAGTTAAGCGTGCTTGGGCATGAGTAGTACTAAGATGGGTGACCTCTTGGGAATTCCATGTGCCTCATCCCTTTTTCGACGCCCCCATATTTGTTTTTTGCCCGCAAGCGCAAATACCGGGCCGACACGTGCGGGCGGGCAGACGGGTGCGGCGGAGGCGATATTTGATATCGTGGAGTTACTTATTTTTTTCATTTTGGTGTTTTTTAGATGAAATGGGGAATCCCATGTGCCGCATTCCCTTTGCGAGGCCCCCAACTATTTTTTTGCCCGTAAGCGAAAAAACGGGGCCGGCACGTCCGGGCGGGCGGGCGGAGGCGATCTCGACATCGTAGAGGTAGTGATTCCATTTGTGCGTTTTCTAGATGAAATAGGGCCACGGAGAACCAGGTAGAGCCGGAAATGCGGAAAAGCGGGTGCGGGAGCCGTTAAGTAGGTACGGCGGGCTAGTATGTCGGATGCGGTCATACCAGCACTAAAGCACCGGATCCCATCAGAACTCCGCAGTTAAGCGTGCTTGGGCATGAGTAGTACTAAGATGGGTGACCTCTTGGGAATTCCATGTGCCGCATCCCTTTTTCGACGCCCCCATATTTGTTTTTTGCCCGCAAGCGCAAATACCGGGCCGACACGTGCGGGCGGGCAGACGGGTGCGGCGGAGGCGATATTTGATATCGTGGAGTTACTTATTTTTTTCATTTTGGTGTTTTTTAGATGAAATGGGGAATCCCATGTGCCGCATTCCCTTTGCGAGGCCCCGAACTATTTTTTTGCCCGTAAGCGAAAAAACGGGGCCGGCACGTCCGGGCGGGCGGGCGGAGGCGATCTCGACATCGTAGAGGTAGTGATTCCATTTGTGCGTTTTCTAGATGAAATAGGGCCACGGAGAACCAGGTAGAGCCGGAAATGCGGAAAAGCGGGTGCGGGAGCCGTTAAGTAGGTACGGCGGGCTAGTATGTCGGATGCGGTCATACCAGCACTAAAGCATCGGATCCCATCAGAACTCCGCAGTTAAGCGTGCTTGGGCATGAGTAGTACTAAGATGGGTGACCTCTTGGGAATTCCATGTGCCGCATCCCTTTTTCGACGCCCCCATATTTGTTTTTTGCCCGCAAGCGCAAATACCGGGCCGACACGTGCGGGCGGGCAGACGGGTGCGGCGGAGGCGATATTTGATATCGTGGAGTTACTTATTTTTTTCATTTTGGTGTTTTTTAGATGAAATGGGGAATCCCATGTGCCGCATTCCCTTTGCGAGGCCCCTAACTATTTTTTTGCCCGTAAGCGAAAAAACGGGGCCGGCACGTCCGGGCGGGCGGGCGGAGGCGATCTCGACATCGTAGAGGTAGTGATTCCATTTGTGCGTTTTCTAGATGAAATAGGGCCACGGAGAACCAGGTAGAGCCGGAAATGCGGAAAAGCGGGTGCGGGAGCCGTTAAGTAGGTACGGCGGGCTAGTATGTCGGATGCGGTCATACCAGCACTAAAGCACCGGATCCCATCAGAACTCCGCAGTTAAGCGTGCTTGGGCATGAGTAGTACTAAGATGGGTGACCTCTTGGGAATTCCATGTGCCGCATCCCTTTTTCGACGCCCCCATATTTGTTTTTTGCCCGCAAGCGCAAATACCGGGCCGACACGTGCGGGCGGGCAGACGGGTGCGGCGGAGGCGATATTTGATATCGTGGAGTTACTTATTTTTTTCATTTTGGTGTTTTTTAGATGAAATGGGGAATCCCATGTGCCGCATTCCCTTTGCGAGGCCCCTAACTATTTTTTTGCCCGTAAGCGAAAAAACGGGGCCGGCACGTCCGGGCGGGCGGGCGGAGGCGGTCTCGACATCGTAGAGGTAGTGATTCCATTTGTGCGTTTTCTAGATGAAATAGGGCCACGGAGAACCAGGTAGAGCCGGAAATGCGGAAAAGCGGGTGCGGGAGCCGTTAAGTAGGTACGGCGGGCTAGTATGTCGGATGCGGTCATACCAGCACTAAAGCACCGGATCCCATCAGAACTCCGCAGTTAAGCGTGCTTGGGCATGAGTAGTACTAAGATGGGTGACCTCTTGGGAATTCCATGTGCCGCATCCCTTTTTCGACGCCCCCATATTTGTTTTTTGCCCGCAAGCGCAAATACCGGGCCGACACGTGCGGGCGGGCAGACGGGTGCGGCGGAGGCGATATTTGATATCGTGGAGTTACTTATTTTTTTCATTTTGGTGTTTTTTAGATGAAATGGGGAATCCCATGTGCCGCATTCCCTTTGCGAGGCCCCTAACTATTTTTTTGCCCGTAAGCGAAAAAACGGGGCCGGCACGTCCGGGCGGGCGGGCGGAGGCGATCTCGACATCGTAGAGGTAGTGATTCCATTTGTGCGTTTTCTGGATGAAATAGGGCCACGGAGAACCAGGTAGAGCCGGAAATGCGGAAAAGCGGGTGCGGGAGCCGTTAAGTAGGTACGGCGGGCTAGTATGTCGGATGCGGTCATACCAGCACTAAAGCACCGGATCCCATCAGAACTCCGCAGTTAAGCGTGCTTGGGCATGAGTAGTACTAAGATGGGTGACCTCTTGGGAATTCCATGTGCCGCATCCCTTTTTCGACGCCCCCATATTTGTTTTTTGCCCGCAAGCGCAAATACCGGGCCGACACGTGCGGGCGGGCAGACGGGTGCGGCGGAGGCGATATTTGATATCGTGGAGTTACTTATTTTTTTCATTTTGGTGTTTTTTAGATGAAATGGGGAATCCCATGTGCCGCATTCCCTTTGCGAGGCCCCTAACTATTTTTTTGCCCGTAAGCGAAAAAACGGGGCCGGCACGTCCGGGCGGGCGGGCGGAGGCGATCTCGACATCGTAGAGGTAGTGATTCCATTTGTGCGTTTTCTGGATGAAATAGGGCCACGGAGAACCAGGTAGAGCCGGAAATGCGGAAAAGCGGGTGCGGGAGCCGTTAAGTAGGTACGGCGGGCTAGTATGTCGGATGCGGTCATACCAGCACTAAAGCACCGGATCCCATCAGAACTCCGCAGTTAAGCGTGCTTGGGCATGAGTAGTACTAAGATGGGTGACCTCTTGGGAATTCCATGTGCCGCATCCCTTTTTCGACGCCCCCATATTTGTTTTTTGCCCGCAAGCGCAAATACCGGGCCGACACGTGCGGGCGGGCAGACGGGTGCGGCGGAGGCGATATTTGATATCGTGGAGTTACTTATTTTTTTCATTTTGGTGTTTTTTAGATGAAATGGGGAATCCCATGTGCCGCATTCCCTTTGCGAGGCCCCTAACTATTTTTTTGCCCGTAAGCGAAAAAACGGGGCCGGCACGTCCGGGCGGGCGGGCGGAGGCGATCTCGACATCGTAGAGGTAGTGATTCCATTTGTGCGTTTTCTAGATGAAATAGGGCCACGGAGAACCAGGTAGAGCCGGAAATGCGGAAAAGCGGGTGCGGGAGCCGTTAAGTAGGTACGGCGGGCTAGTATGTCGGATGCGGTCATACCAGCACTAAAGCACCGGATCCCATCAGAACTCCGCAGTTAAGCGTGCTTGGGCATGAGTAGTACTAAGATGGGTGACCTCTTGGGAATTCCATGTGCCGCATCCCTTTTTCGACGCCCCCATATTTGTTTTTTGCCCGCAAGCGCAAATACCGGGCCGACACGTGCGGGCGGGCAGACGGGTGCGGCGGAGGCGATATTTGATATCGTGGAGTTACTTATTTTTTTCATTTTGGTGTTTTTTAGATGAAATGGGGAATCCCATGTGCCGCATTCCCTTTGCGAGGCCCCTAACTATTTTTTTGCCCGTAAGCGAAAAAACGGGGCCGGCACGTCCGGGCGGGCGGGCGGAGGCGATCTCGACATCGTAGAGGTAGTGATTCCATTTGTGCGTTTTCTAGATGAAATAGGGCCACGGAGAACCAGGTAGAGCCGGAAATGCGGAAAAGCGGGTGCGGGAGCCGTTAAGTAGGTACGGCGGGCTAGTATGTCGGATGCGGTCATACCAGCACTAAAGCACCGGATCCCATCAGAACTCCGCAGTTAAGCGTGCTTGGGCATGAGTAGTACTAAGATGGGTGACCTCTTGGGAATTCCATGTGCCGCATCCCTTTTTCGACGCCCCCATATTTGTTTTTTGCCCGCAAGCGCAAATACCGGGCCGACACGTGCGGGCGGGCAGACGGGTGCGGCGGAGGCGATATTTGATATCGTGGAGTTACTTATTTTTTTCATTTTGGTGTTTTTTAGATGAAATGGGGAATCCCATGTGCCGCATTCCCTTTGCGAGGCCCCTAACTATTTTTTTGCCCGTAAGCGAAAAAACGGGGCCGGCACGTCCGGGCGGGCGGGCGGAGGCGATCTCGACATCGTAGAGGTAGTGATTCCATTTGTGCGTTTTCTGGATGAAATAGGGCCACGGAGAACCAGGTAGAGCCGGAAATGCGGAAAAGCGGGTGCGGGAGCCGTTAAGTAGGTACGGCGGGCTAGTATGTCGGATGCGGTCATACCAGCACTAAAGCACCGGATCCCATCAGAACTCCGCAGTTAAGCGTGCTTGGGCATGAGTAGTACTAAGATGGGTGACCTCTTGGGAATTCCATGTGCCGCATCCCTTTTTCGACGCCCCCATATTTGTTTTTTGCCCGCAAGCGCAAATACCGGGCCGACACGTGCGGGCGGGCAGACGGGTGCGGCGGAGGCGATATTTGATATCGTGGAGTTACTTATTTTTTTCATTTTGGTGTTTTTTAGATGAAATGGGGAATCCCATGTGCCGCATTCCCTTTGCGAGGCCCCTAACTATTTTTTTGCCCGTAAGCGAAAAAACGGGGCCGGCACGTCCGGGCGGGCGGGCGGAGGCGATCTCGACATCGTAGAGGTAGTGATTCCATTTGTGCGTTTTCTGGATGAAATAGGGCCACGGAGAACCAGGTAGAGCCGGAAATGCGGAAAAGCGGGTGCGGGAGCCGTTAAGTAGGTACGGCGGGCTAGTATGTCGGATGCGGTCATACCAGCACTAAAGCACCGGATCCCATCAGAACTCCGCAGTTAAGCGTGCTTGGGCATGAGTAGTACTAAGATGGGTGACCTCTTGGGAATTCCATGTGCCGCATCCCTTTTTCGACGCCCCCATATTTGTTTTTTGCCCGCAAGCGCAAATACCGGGCCGACACGTGCGGGCGGGCAGACGGGTGCGGCGGAGGCGATATTTGATATCGTGGAGTTACTTATTTTTTTCATTTTGGTGTTTTTTAGATGAAATGGGGAATCCCATGTGCCGCATTCCCTTTGCGAGGCCCCTAACTATTTTTTTGCCCGTAAGCGAAAAAACGGGGCCGGCACGTCCGGGCGGGCGGGCGGAGGCGATCTCGACATCGTAGAGGTAGTGATTCCATTTGTGCGTTTTCTAGATGAAATAGGGCCACGGAGAACCAGGTAGAGCCGGAAATGCGGAAAAGCGGGTGCGGGAGCCGTTAAGTAGGTACGGCGGGCTAGTATGTCGGATGCGGTCATACCAGCACTAAAGCACCGGATCCCATCAGAACTCCGCAGTTAAGCGTGCTTGGGCATGAGTAGTACTAAGATGGGTGACCTCTTGGGAATTCCATGTGCCGCATCCCTTTTTCGACGCCCCCATATTTGTTTTTTGCCCGCAAGCGCAAATACCGGGCCGACACGTGCGGGCGGGCAGACGGGTGCGGCGGAGGCGATATTTGATATCGTGGAGTTACTTATTTTTTTCATTTTGGTGTTTTTTAGATGAAATGGGGAATCCCATGTGCCGCATTCCCTTTGCGAGGCCCCTAACTATTTTTTTGCCCGTAAGCGAAAAAACGGGGCCGGCACGTCCGGGCGGGCGGGCGGAGGCGATCTCGACATCGTAGAGGTAGTGATTCCATTTGTGCGTTTTCTGGATGAAATAGGGCCACGGAGAACCAGGTAGAGCCGGAAATGCGGAAAAGCGGGTGCGGGAGCCGTTAAGTAGGTACGGCGGGCTAGTATGTCGGATGCGGTCATACCAGCACTAAAGCACCGGATCCCATCAGAACTCCGCAGTTAAGCGTGCTTGGGCATGAGTAGTACTAAGATGGGTGACCTCTTGGGAATTCAATGTGCCGCATCCCTTTTTCGACGCCCCCATATTTGTTTTTTGCCCGCAAGCGCAAATACCGGGCCGACACGTGCGGGCGGGCAGACGGGTGCGGCGGAGGCGATATTTGATATCGTGGAGTTACTTATTTTTTTCATTTTGGTGTTTTTTAGATGAAATGGGGAATCCCATGTGCCGCATTCCCTTTGCGAGGCTCCTAACTATTTTTTTGCCCGTAAGCGAAAAAACGGGGCCGGCACGTCCGGGCGGGCGGGCGGAGGCGATCTCGACATCGTAGAGGTAGTGATTCCATTTGTGCGTTTTCTAGATGAAATAGGGCCACGGAGAACCAGGTAGAGCCGGAAATGCGGAAAAGCGGGTGCGGGAGCCGTTAAGTAGGTACGGCGGGCTAGTATGTCGGATGCGGTCATACCAGCACTAAAGCACCGGATCCCATCAGAACTCCGCAGTTAAGCGTGCTTGGGCATGAGTAGTACTAAGATGGGTGACCTCTTGGGAATTCCATGTGCCGCATCCCTTTTTCGACGCCCCCATATTTGTTTTTTGCCCGCAAGCGCAAATACCGGGCCGACACGTGCGGGCGGGCAGACGGGTGCGGCGGAGGCGATATTTGATATCGTGGAGTTACTTATTTTTTTCATTTTGGTGTTTTTTAGATGAAATGGGGAATCCCATGTGCCGCATTCCCTTTGCGAGGCCCCTAACTATTTTTTTGCCCGTAAGCGAAAAAACGGGGCCGGCACGTCCGGGCGGGCGGGCGGAGGCGATCTCGACATCGTAGAGGTAGTGATTCCATTTGTGCGTTTTCTGGATGAAATAGGGCCACGGAGAACCAGGTAGAGCCGGAAATGCGGAAAAGCGGGTGCGGGAGCCGTTAAGTAGGTACGGCGGGCTAGTATGTCGGATGCGGTCATACCAGCACTAAAGCACCGGATCCCATCAGAACTCCGCAGTTAAGCGTGCTTGGGCATGAGTAGTACTAAGATGGGTGACCTCTTGGGAATTCCATGTGCCGCATCCCTTTTTCGACGCCCCCATATTTGTTTTTTGCCCGCAAGCGCAAATACCGGGCCGACACGTGCGGGCGGGCAGACGGGTGCGGCGGAGGCGATATTTGATATCGTGGAGTTACTTATTTTTTTCATTTTGGTGTTTTTTAGATGAAATGGGGAATCCCATGTGCCGCATTCCCTTTGCGAGGCCCCTAACTATTTTTTTGCCCGTAAGCGAAAAAACGGGGCCGGCACGTCCGGGCGGGCGGGCGGAGGCGATCTCGACATCGTAGAGGTAGTGATTCCATTTGTGCGTTTTCTAGATGAAATAGGGCCACGGAGAACCAGGTAGAGCCGGAAATGCGGAAAAGCGGGTGCGGGAGCCGTTAAGTAGGTACGGCGGGCTAGTATGTCGGATGCGGTCATACCAGCACTAAAGCACCGGATCCCATCAGAACTCCGCAGTTAAGCGTGCTTGGGCATGAGTAGTACTAAGATGGGTGACCTCTTGGGAATTCCATGTGCCGCATCCCTTTTTCGACGCCCCCATATTTGTTTTTTGCCCGCAAGCGCAAATACCGGGCCGACACGTGCGAGCGGGCAGACGGGTGCGGCGGAGGCGATATTTGATATCGTGGAGTTACTTATTTTTTTCATTTTGGTGTTTTTTAGATGAAATGGGGAATCCCATGTGCCGCATTCCCTTTGCGAGGCCCCTAACTATTTTTTTGCCCGTAAGCGAAAAAACGGGGCCGGCACGTCCGGGCGGGCGGGCGGAGGCGGTCTCGACATCGTAGAGGTAGTGATTCCATTTGTGCGTTTTCTAGATGAAATAGGGCCACGGAGAACCAGGTAGAGCCGGAAATGCGGAAAAGCGGGTGCGGGAGCCGTTAAGTAGGTACGGCGGGCTAGTATGTCGGATGCGGTCATACCAGCACTAAAGCACCGGATCCCATCAGAACTCCGCAGTTAAGCGTGCTTGGGCATGAGTAGTACTAAGATGGGTGACCTCTTGGGAATTCCATGTGCCGCATCCCTTTTTCGACGCCCCCATATTTGTTTTTTGCCCGCAAGCGCAAATACCGGGCCGACACGTGCGGGCGGGCAGACGGGTGCGGCGGAGGCGATATTTGATATCGTGGAGTTACTTATTTTTTTCATTTTGGTGTTTTTTAGATGAAATGGGGAATCCCATGTGCCGCATTCCCTTTGCGAGGCCCCTAACTATTTTTTTGCCCGTAAGCGAAAAAACGGGGCCGGCACGTCCGGGCGGGCGGGCGGAGGCGGTCTCGACATCGTAGAGGTAGTGATTCCATTTGTGCGTTTTCTAGATGAAATAGGGCCACGGAGAACCAGGTAGAGCCGGAAATGCGGAAAAGCGGGTGCGGGAGCCGTTAAGTAGGTACGGCGGGCTAGTATGTCGGATGCGGTCATACCAGCACTAAAGCACCGGATCCCATCAGAACTCCGCAGTTAAGCGTGCTTGGGCATGAGTAGTACTAAGATGGGTGACCTCTTGGGAATTCCATGTGCCGCATCCCTTTTTCGACGCCCCCATATTTGTTTTTTGCCCGCAAGCGCAAATACCGGGCCGACACGTGCGGGCGGGCAGACGGGTGCGGCGGAGGCGATATTTGATATCGTAGAGTTACTTATTTTTTTCATTTTGGTGTTTTTTAGATGAAATGGGGAATCCCATGTGCCGCATTCCCTTTGCGAGGCCCCTAACTATTTTTTTGCCCGTAAGCGAAAAAACGGGGCCGGCACGTCCGGGCGGGCGGGCGGAGGCGGTCTCGACATCGTAGAGGTAGTGATTCCATTTGTGCGTTTTCTAGATGAAATAGGGCCACGGAGAACCAGGTAGAGCCGGAAATGCGGAAAAGCGGGTGCGGGAGCCGTTAAGTAGGTACGGCGGGCTAGTATGTCGGATGCGGTCATACCAGCACTAAAGCACCGGATCCCATCAGAACTCCGCAGTTAAGCGTGCTTGGGCATGAGTAGTACTAAGATGGGTGACCTCTTGGGAATTCCATGTGCCGCATCCCTTTTTCGACGCCCCCATATTTGTTTTTTGCCCGCAAGCGCAAATACCGGGCCGACACGTGCGGGCGGGCAGACGGGTGCGGCGGAGGCGATATTTGATATCGTGGAGTTACTTATTTTTTTCATTTTGGTGTTTTTTAGATGAAATGGGGAATCCCATGTGCCGCATTCCCTTTGCGAGGCCCCTAACTATTTTTTTGCCCGTAAGCGAAAAAACGGGGCCGGCACGTCCGGGCGGGCGGGCGGAGGCGGTCTCGACATCGTAGAGGTAGTGATTCCATTTGTGCGTTTTCTAGATGAAATAGGGCCACGGAGAACCAGGTAGAGCCGGAAATGCGGAAAAGCGGGTGCGGGAGCCGTTAAGTAGGTACGGCGGGCTAGTATGTCGGATGCGGTCATACCAGCACTAAAGCACCGGATCCCATCAGAACTCCGCAGTTAAGCGTGCTTGGGCATGAGTAGTACTAAGATGGGTGACCTCTTGGGAATTCCATGTGCCGCATCCCTTTTTCGACGCCCCCATATTTGTTTTTTGCCCGCAAGCGCAAATACCGGGCCGACACGTGCGGGCGGGCAGACGGGTGCGGCGGAGGCGATATTTGATATCGTAGAGTTACTTATTTTTTTCATTTTGGTGTTTTTTAGATGAAATGGGGAATCCCATGTGCCGCATTCCCTTTGCGAGGCCCCTAACTATTTTTTTGCCCGTAAGCGAAAAAACGGGGCCGGCACGTCCGGGCGGGCGGGCGGAGGCGGTCTCGACATCGTAGAGGTAGTGATTCCATTTGTGCGTTTTCTAGATGAAATAGGGCCACGGAGAACCAGGTAGAGCCGGAAATGCGGAAAAGCGGGTGCGGGAGCCGTTAAGTAGGTACGGCGGGCTAGTATGTCGGATGCGGTCATACCAGCACTAAAGCACCGGATCCCATCAGAACTCCGCAGTTAAGCGTGCTTGGGCATGAGTAGTACTAAGATGGGTGACCTCTTGGGAATTCCATGTGCCGCATCCCTTTTTCGACGCCCCCATATTTGTTTTTTGCCCGCAAGCGCAAATACCGGGCCGACACGTGCGGGCGGGCAGACGGGTGCGGCGGAGGCGATATTTGATATCGTAGAGTTACTTATTTTTTTCATTTTGGTGTTTTTTAGATGAAATGGGGAATCCCATGTGCCGCATTCCCTTTGCGAGGCCCCTAACTATTTTTTTGCCCGTAAGCGAAAAAACGGGGCCGGCACGTCCGGGCGGGCGGGCGGAGGCGGTCTCGACATCGTAGAGGTAGTGATTCCATTTGTGCGTTTTCTAGATGAAATAGGGCCACGGAGAACCAGGTAGAGCCGGAAATGCGGAAAAGCGGGTGCGGGAGCCGTTAAGTAGGTACGGCGGGCTAGTATGTCGGATGCGGTCATACCAGCACTAAAGCACCGGATCCCATCAGAACTCCGCAGTTAAGCGTGCTTGGGCATGAGTAGTACTAAGATGGGTGACCTCTTGGGAATTCCATGTGCCGCATCCCTTTTTCGACGCCCCCATATTTGTTTTTTGCCCGCAAGCGCAAATACCGGGCCGACACGTGCGGGCGGGCAGACGGGTGCGGCGGAGGCGATATTTGATATCGTAGAGTTACTTATTTTTTTCATTTTGGTGTTTTTTAGATGAAATGGGGAATCCCATGTGCCGCATTCCCTTTGCGAGGCCCCTAACTATTTTTTTGCCCGTAAGCGAAAAAACGGGGCCGGCACGTCCGGGCGGGCGGGCGGAGGCGGTCTCGACATCGTAGAGGTAGTGATTCCATTTGTGCGTTTTCTAGATGAAATAGGGCCACGGAGAACCAGGTAGAGCCGGAAATGCGGAAAAGCGGGTGCGGGAGCCGTTAAGTAGGTACGGCGGGCTAGTATGTCGGATGCGGTCATACCAGCACTAAAGCACCGGATCCCATCAGAACTCCGCAGTTAAGCGTGCTTGGGCATGAGTAGTACTAAGATGGGTGACCTCTTGGGAATTCCATGTGCCGCATCCCTTTTTCGACGCCCCCATATTTGTTTTTTGCCCGCAAGCGCAAATACCGGGCCGACACGTGCGGGCGGGCAGACGGGTGCGGCGGAGGCGATATTTGATATCGTAGAGTTACTTATTTTTTTCATTTTGGTGTTTTTTAGATGAAATGGGGAATCCCATGTGCCGCATTCCCTTTGCGAGGCCCCTAACTATTTTTTTGCCCGTAAGCGAAAAAACGGGGCCGGCACGTCCGGGCGGGCGGGCGGAGGCGGTCTCGACATCGTAGAGGTAGTGATTCCATTTGTGCGTTTTCTAGATGAAATAGGGCCACGGAGAACCAGGTAGAGCCGGAAATGCGGAAAAGCGGGTGCGGGAGCCGTTAAGTAGGTACGGCGGGCTAGTATGTCGGATGCGGTCATACCAGCACTAAAGCACCGGATCCCATCAGAACTCCGCAGTTAAGCGTGCTTGGGCATGAGTAGTACTAAGATGGGTGACCTCTTGGGAATTCCATGTGCCGCATCCCTTTTTCGACGCCCCCATATTTGTTTTTTGCCCGCAAGCGCAAATACCGGGCCGACACGTGCGGGCGGGCAGACGGGTGCGGCGGAGGCGATATTTGATATCGTAGAGTTACTTATTTTTTTCATTTTGGTGTTTTTTAGATGAAATGGGGAATCCCATGTGCCGCATTCCCTTTGCGAGGCCCCTAACTATTTTTTTGCCCGTAAGCGAAAAAACGGGGCCGGCACGTCCGGGCGGGCGGGCGGAGGCGGTCTCGACATCGTAGAGGTAGTGATTCCATTTGTGCGTTTTCTAGATGAAATAGGGCCACGGAGAACCAGGTAGAGCCGGAAATGCGGAAAAGCGGGTGCGGGAGCCGTTAAGTAGGTACGGCGGGCTAGTATGTCGGATGCGGTCATACCAGCACTAAAGCACCGGATCCCATCAGAACTCCGCAGTTAAGCGTGCTTGGGCATGAGTAGTACTAAGATGGGTGACCTCTTGGGAATTCCATGTGCCGCATCCCTTTTTCGACGCCCCCATATTTGTTTTTTGCCCGCAAGCGCAAATACCGGGCCGACACGTGCGGGCGGGCAGACGGGTGCGGCGGAGGCGATATTTGATATCGTAGAGTTACTTATTTTTTTCATTTTGGTGTTTTTTAGATGAAATGGGGAATCCCATGTGCCGCATTCCCTTTGCGAGGCCCCTAACTATTTTTTTGCCCGTAAGCGAAAAAACGGGGCCGGCACGTCCGGGCGGGCGGGCGGAGGCGGTCTCGACATCGTAGAGGTAGTGATTCCATTTGTGCGTTTTCTAGATGAAATAGGGCCACGGAGAACCAGGTAGAGCCGGAAATGCGGAAAAGCGGGTGCGGGAGCCGTTAAGTAGGTACGGCGGGCTAGTATGTCGGATGCGGTCATACCAGCACTAAAGCACCGGATCCCATCAGAACTCCGCAGTTAAGCGTGCTTGGGCATGAGTAGTACTAAGATGGGTGACCTCTTGGGAATTCCATGTGCCGCATCCCTTTTTCGACGCCCCCATATTTGTTTTTTGCCCGCAAGCGCAAATACCGGGCCGACACGTGCGGGCGGGCAGACGGGTGCGGCGGAGGCGATATTTGATATCGTAGAGTTACTTATTTTTTTCATTTTGGTGTTTTTTAGATGAAATGGGGAATCCCATGTGCCGCATTCCCTTTGCGAGGCCCCTAACTATTTTTTTGCCCGTAAGCGAAAAAACGGGGCCGGCACGTCCGGGCGGGCGGGCGGAGGCGATCTCGACATCGTAGAGGTAGTGATTCCATTTGTGCGTTTTCTAGATGAAATAGGGCCACGGAGAACCAGGTAGAGCCGGAAATGCGGAAAAGCGGGTGCGGGAGCCGTTAAGTAGGTACGGCGGGCTAGTATGTCGGATGCGGTCATACCAGCACTAAAGCACCGGATCCCATCAGAACTCCGCAGTTAAGCGTGCTTGGGCATGAGTAGTACTAAGATGGGTGACCTCTTGGGAATTCCATGTGCCGCATCCCTTTTTCGACGCCCCCATATTTGTTTTTTGCCCGCAAGCGCAAATACCGGGCCGACACGTGCGGGCGGGCAGACGGGTGCGGCGGAGGCGATATTTGATATCGTAGAGTTACTTATTTTTTTCATTTTGGTGTTTTTTAGATGAAATGGGGAATCCCATGTGCCGCATTCCCTTTGCGAGGCCCCTAACTATTTTTTTGCCCGTAAGCGAAAAAACGGGGCCGGCACGTCCGGGCGGGCGGGCGGAGGCGGTCTCGACATCGTAGAGGTAGTGATTCCATTTGTGCGTTTTCTAGATGAAATAGGGCCACGGAGAACCAGGTAGAGCCGGAAATGCGGAAAAGCGGGTGCGGGAGCCGTTAAGTAGGTACGGCGGGCTAGTATGTCGGATGCGGTCATACCAGCACTAAAGCACCGGATCCCATCAGAACTCCGCAGTTAAGCGTGCTTGGGCATGAGTAGTACTAAGATGGGTGACCTCTTGGGAATTCCATGTGCCGCATCCCTTTTTCGACGCCCCCATATTTGTTTTTTGCCCGCAAGCGCAAATACCGGGCCGACACGTGCGGGCGGGCAGACGGGTGCGGCGGAGGCGATATTTGATATCGTAGAGTTACTTATTTTTTTCATTTTGGTGTTTTTTAGATGAAATGGGGAATCCCATGTGCCGCATTCCCTTTGCGAGGCCCCTAACTATTTTTTTGCCCGTAAGCGAAAAAACGGGGCCGGCACGTCCGGGCGGGCGGGCGGAGGCGGTCTCGACATCGTAGAGGTAGTGATTCCATTTGTGCGTTTTCTAGATGAAATAGGGCCACGGAGAACCAGGTAGAGCCGGAAATGCGGAAAAGCGGGTGCGGGAGCCGTTAAGTAGGTACGGCGGGCTAGTATGTCGGATGCGGTCATACCAGCACTAAAGCACCGGATCCCATCAGAACTCCGCAGTTAAGCGTGCTTGGGCATGAGTAGTACTAAGATGGGTGACCTCTTGGGAATTCCATGTGCCGCATCCCTTTTTCGACGCCCCCATATTTGTTTTTTGCCCGCAAGCGCAAATACCGGGCCGACACGTGCGGGCGGGCAGACGGGTGCGGCGGAGGCGATATTTGATATCGTAGAGTTACTTATTTTTTTCATTTTGGTGTTTTTTAGATGAAATGGGGAATCCCATGTGCCGCATTCCCTTTGCGAGGCCCCTAACTATTTTTTTGCCCGTAAGCGAAAAAACGGGGCCGGCACGTCCGGGCGGGCGGGCGGAGGCGGTCTCGACATCGTAGAGGTAGTGATTCCATTTGTGCGTTTTCTAGATGAAATAGGGCCACGGAGAACCAGGTAGAGCCGGAAATGCGGAAAAGCGGGTGCGGGAGCCGTTAAGTAGGTACGGCGGGCTAGTATGTCGGATGCGGTCATACCAGCACTAAAGCACCGGATCCCATCAGAACTCCGCAGTTAAGCGTGCTTGGGCATGAGTAGTACTAAGATGGGTGACCTCTTGGGAATTCCATGTGCCGCATCCCTTTTTCGACGCCCCCATATTTGTTTTTTGCCCGCAAGCGCAAATACCGGGCCGACACGTGCGGGCGGGCAGACGGGTGCGGCGGAGGCGATATTTGATATCGTAGAGTTACTTATTTTTTTCATTTTGGTGTTTTTTAGATGAAATGGGGAATCCCATGTGCCGCATTCCCTTTGCGAGGCCCCTAACTATTTTTTTGCCCGTAAGCGAAAAAACGGGGCCGGCACGTCCGGGCGGGCGGGCGGAGGCGGTCTCGACATCGTAGAGGTAGTGATTCCATTTGTGCGTTTTCTAGATGAAATAGGGCCACGGAGAACCAGGTAGAGCCGGAAATGCGGAAAAGCGGGTGCGGGAGCCGTTAAGTAGGTACGGCGGGCTAGTATGTCGGATGCGGTCATACCAGCACTAAAGCACCGGATCCCATCAGAACTCCGCAGTTAAGCGTGCTTGGGCATGAGTAGTACTAAGATGGGTGACCTCTTGGGAATTCCATGTGCCGCATCCCTTTTTCGACGCCCCCATATTTGTTTTTTGCCCGCAAGCGCAAATACCGGGCCGACACGTGCGGGCGGGCAGACGGGTGCGGCGGAGGCGATATTTGATATCGTAGAGTTACTTATTTTTTTCATTTTGGTGTTTTTTAGATGAAATGGGGAATCCCATGTGCCGCATTCCCTTTGCGAGGCCCCTAACTATTTTTTTGCCCGTAAGCGAAAAAACGGGGCCGGCACGTCCGGGCGGGCGGGCGGAGGCGGTCTCGACATCGTAGAGGTAGTGATTCCATTTGTGCGTTTTCTAGATGAAATAGGGCCACGGAGAACCAGGTAGAGCCGGAAATGCGGAAAAGCGGGTGCGGGAGCCGTTAAGTAGGTACGGCGGGCTAGTATGTCGGATGCGGTCATACCAGCACTAAAGCACCGGATCCCATCAGAACTCCGCAGTTAAGCGTGCTTGGGCATGAGTAGTACTAAGATGGGTGACCTCTTGGGAATTCCATGTGCCGCATCCCTTTTTCGACGCCCCCATATTTGTTTTTTGCCCGCAAGCGCAAATACCGGGCCGACACGTGCGGGCGGGCAGACGGGTGCGGCGGAGGCGATATTTGATATCGTAGAGTTACTTATTTTTTTCATTTTGGTGTTTTTTAGATGAAATGGGGAATCCCATGTGCCGCATTCCCTTTGCGAGGCCCCTAACTATTTTTTTGCCCGTAAGCGAAAAAACGGGGCCGGCACGTCCGGGCGGGCGGGCGGAGGCGGTCTCGACATCGTAGAGGTAGTGATTCCATTTGTGCGTTTTCTAGATGAAATAGGGCCACGGAGAACCAGGTAGAGCCGGAAATGCGGAAAAGCGGGTGCGGGAGCCGTTAAGTAGGTACGGCGGGCTAGTATGTCGGATGCGGTCATACCAGCACTAAAGCACCGGATCCCATCAGAACTCCGCAGTTAAGCGTGCTTGGGCATGAGTAGTACTAAGATGGGTGACCTCTTGGGAATTCCATGTGCCGCATCCCTTTTTCGACGCCCCCATATTTGTTTTTTGCCCGCAAGCGCAAATACCGGGCCGACACGTGCGGGCGGGCAGACGGGTGCGGCGGAGGCGATATTTGATATCGTAGAGTTACTTATTTTTTTCATTTTGGTGTTTTTTAGATGAAATGGGGAATCCCATGTGCCGCATTCCCTTTGCGAGGCCCCTAACTATTTTTTTGCCCGTAAGCGAAAAAACGGGGCCGGCACGTCCGGGCGGGCGGGCGGAGGCGGTCTCGACATCGTAGAGGTAGTGATTCCATTTGTGCGTTTTCTAGATGAAATAGGGCCACGGAGAACCAGGTAGAGCCGGAAATGCGGAAAAGCGGGTGCGGGAGCCGTTAAGTAGGTACGGCGGGCTAGTATGTCGGATGCGGTCATACCAGCACTAAAGCACCGGATCCCATCAGAACTCCGCAGTTAAGCGTGCTTGGGCATGAGTAGTACTAAGATGGGTGACCTCTTGGGAATTCCATGTGCCGCATCCCTTTTTCGACGCCCCCATATTTGTTTTTTGCCCGCAAGCGCAAATACCGGGCCGACACGTGCGGGCGGGCAGACGGGTGCGGCGGAGGCGATATTTGATATCGTAGAGTTACTTATTTTTTTCATTTTGGTGTTTTTTAGATGAAATGGGGAATCCCATGTGCCGCATTCCCTTTGCGAGGCCCCTAACTATTTTTTTGCCCGTAAGCGAAAAAACGGGGCCGGCATGTCCGGGCGGGCGGGCGGAGGCGGTCTCGACATCGTAGAGGTAGTGATTCCATTTGTGCGTTTTCTAGATGAAATAGGGCCACGGAGAACCAGGTAGAGCCGGAAATGCGGAAAAGCGGGTGCGGGAGCCGTTAAGTAGGTACGGCGGGCTAGTATGTCGGATGCGGTCATACCAGCACTAAAGCACCGGATCCCATCAGAACTCCGCAGTTAAGCGTGCTTGGGCATGAGTAGTACTAAGATGGGTGACCTCTTGGGAATTCCATGTGCCGCATCCCTTTTTCGACGCCCCCATATTTGTTTTTTGCCCGCAAGCGCAAATACCGGGCCGACACGTGCGGGCGGGCAGACGGGTGCGGCGGAGGCGATATTTGATATCGTGGAGTTACTTATTTTTTTCATTTTGGTGTTTTTTAGATGAAATGGGGAATCCCATGTGCCGCATTCCCTTTGCGAGGCCCCTAACTATTTTTTTGCCCGTAAGCGAAAAAACGGGGCCGGCACGTCCGGGCGGGCGGGCGGAGGCGGTCTCGACATCGTAGAGGTAGTGATTCCATTTGTGCGTTTTCTAGATGAAATAGGGCCACGGAGAACCAGGTAGAGCCGGAAATGCGGAAAAGCGGGTGCGGGAGCCGTTAAGTAGGTACGGCGGGCTAGTATGTCGGATGCGGTCATACCAGCACTAAAGCACCGGATCCCATCAGAACTCCGCAGTTAAGCGTGCTTGGGCATGAGTAGTACTAAGATGGGTGACCTCTTGGGAATTCCATGTGCCGCATCCCTTTTTCGACGCCCCCATATTTGTTTTTTGCCCGCAAGCGCAAATACCGGGCCGACACGTGCGGGCGGGCAGACGGGTGCGGCGGAGGCGATATTTGATATCGTAGAGTTACTTATTTTTTTCATTTTGGTGTTTTTTAGATGAAATGGGGAATCCCATGTGCCGCATTCCCTTTGCGAGGCCCCTAACTATTTTTTTGCCCGTAAGCGAAAAAACGGGGCCGGCACGTCCGGGCGGGCGGGCGGAGGCGGTCTCGACATCGTAGAGGTAGTGATTCCATTTGTGCGTTTTCTAGATGAAATAGGGCCACGGAGAACCAGGTAGAGCCGGAAATGCGGAAAAGCGGGTGCGGGAGCCGTTAAGTAGGTACGGCGGGCTAGTATGTCGGATGCGGTCATACCAGCACTAAAGCACCGGATCCCATCAGAACTCCGCAGTTAAGCGTGCTTGGGCATGAGTAGTACTAAGATGGGTGACCTCTTGGGAATTCCATGTGCCGCATCCCTTTTTCGACGCCCCCATATTTGTTTTTTGCCCGCAAGCGCAAATACCGGGCCGACACGTGCGGGCGGGCAGACGGGTGCGGCGGAGGCGATATTTGATATCGTAGAGTTACTTATTTTTTTCATTTTGGTGTTTTTTAGATGAAATGGGGAATCCCATGTGCCGCATTCCCTTTGCGAGGCCCCTAACTATTTTTTTGCCCGTAAGCGAAAAAACGGGGCCGGCACGTCCGGGCGGGCGGGCGGAGGCGGTCTCGACATCGTAGAGGTAGTGATTCCATTTGTGCGTTTTCTAGATGAAATAGGGCCACGGAGAACCAGGTAGAGCCGGAAATGCGGAAAAGCGGGTGCGGGAGCCGTTAAGTAGGTACGGCGGGCTAGTATGTCGGATGCGGTCATACCAGCACTAAAGCACCGGATCCCATCAGAACTCCGCAGTTAAGCGTGCTTGGGCATGAGTAGTACTAAGATGGGTGACCTCTTGGGAATTCCATGTGCCGCATCCCTTTTTCGACGCCCCCATATTTGTTTTTTGCCCGCAAGCGCAAATACCGGGCCGACACGTGCGGGCGGGCAGACGGGTGCGGCGGAGGCGATATTTGATATCGTAGAGTTACTTATTTTTTTCATTTTGGTGTTTTTTAGATGAAATGGGGAATCCCATGTGCCGCATTCCCTTTGCGAGGCCCCTAACTATTTTTTTGCCCGTAAGCGAAAAAACGGGGCCGGCACGTCCGGGCGGGCGGGCGGAGGCGGTCTCGACATCGTAGAGGTAGTGATTCCATTTGTGCGTTTTCTAGATGAAATAGGGCCACGGAGAACCAGGTAGAGCCGGAAATGCGGAAAAGCGGGTGCGGGAGCCGTTAAGTAGGTACGGCGGGCTAGTATGTGGGATGCGGTCATACCAGCACTAAAGCACCGGATCCCATCAGAACTCCGCAGTTAAGCGTGCTTGGGCATGAGTAGTACTAAGATGGGTGACCTCTTGGGAATTCCATGTGCCGCATCCCTTTTTCGACGCCCCCATATTTGTTTTTTGCCCGCAAGCGCAAATACCGGGCCGACACGTGCGGGCGGGCAGACGGGTGCGGCGGAGGCGATATTTGATATCGTAGAGTTACTTATTTTTTTCATTTTGGTGTTTTTTAGATGAAATGGGGAATCCCATGTGCCGCATTCCCTTTGCGAGGCCCCTAACTATTTTTTTGCCCGTAAGCGAAAAAACGGGGCCGGCACGTCCGGGCGGGCGGGCGGAGGCGGTCTCGACATCGTAGAGGTAGTGATTCCATTTGTGCGTTTTCTAGATGAAATAGGGCCACGGAGAACCAGGTAGAGCCGGAAATGCGGAAAAGCGGGTGCGGGAGCCGTTAAGTAGGTACGGCGGGCTAGTATGTCGGATGCGGTCATACCAGCACTAAAGCACCGGATCCCATCAGAACTCCGCAGTTAAGCGTGCTTGGGCATGAGTAGTACTAAGATGGGTGACCTCTTGGGAATTCCATGTGCCGCATCCCTTTTTCGACGCCCCCATATTTGTTTTTTGCCCGCAAGCGCAAATACCGGGCCGACACGTGCGGGCGGGCAGACGGGTGCGGCGGAGGCGATATTTGATATCGTAGAGTTACTTATTTTTTTCATTTTGGTGTTTTTTAGATGAAATGGGGAATCCCATGTGCCGCATTCCCTTTGCGAGGCCCCTAACTATTTTTTTGCCCGTAAGCGAAAAAACGGGGCCGGCACGTCCGGGCGGGCGGGCGGAGGCGGTCTCGACATCGTAGAGGTAGTGATTCCATTTGTGCGTTTTCTAGATGAAATAGGGCCACGGAGAACCAGGTAGAGCCGGAAATGCGGAAAAGCGGGTGCGGGAGCCGTTAAGTAGGTACGGCGGGCTAGTATGTCGGATGCGGTCATACCAGCACTAAAGCACCGGATCCCATCAGAACTCCGCAGTTAAGCGTGCTTGGGCATGAGTAGTACTAAGATGGGTGACCTCTTGGGAATTCCATGTGCCGCATCCCTTTTTCGACGCCCCCATATTTGTTTTTTGCCCGCAAGCGCAAATACCGGGCCGACACGTGCGGGCGGGCAGACGGGTGCGGCGGAGGCGATATTTGATATCGTAGAGTTACTTATTTTTTTCATTTTGGTGTTTTTTAGATGAAATGGGGAATCCCATGTGCCGCATTCCCTTTGCGAGGCCCCTAACTATTTTTTTGCCCGTAAGCGAAAAAACGGGGCCGGCACGTCCGGGCGGGCGGGCGGAGGCGATCTCGACATCGTAGAGGTAGTGATTCCATTTGTGCGTTTTCTAGATGAAATAGGGCCACGGAGAACCAGGTAGAGCCGGAAATGCGGAAAAGCGGGTGCGGGAGCCGTTAAGTAGGTACGGCGGGCTAGTATGTCGGATGCGGTCATACCAGCACTAAAGCACCGGATCCCATCAGAACTCCGCAGTTAAGCGTGCTTGGGCATGAGTAGTACTAAGATGGGTGACCTCTTGGGAATTCCATGTGCCGCATCCCTTTTTCGACGCCCCCATATTTGTTTTTTGCCCGCAAGCGCAAATACCGGGCCGACACGTGCGGGCGGGCAGACGGGTGCGGCGGAGGCGATATTTGATATCGTAGAGTTACTTATTTTTTTCATTTTGGTGTTTTTTAGATGAAATGGGGAATCCCATGTGCCGCATTCCCTTTGCGAGGCCCCTAACTATTTTTTTGCCCGTAAGCGAAAAAACGGGGCCGGCACGTCCGGGCGGGCGGGCGGAGGCGATCTCGACATCGTAGAGGTAGTGATTCCATTTGTGCGTTTTCTAGATGAAATAGGGCCACGGAGAACCAGGTAGAGCCGGAAATGCGGAAAAGCGGGTGCGGGAGCCGTTAAGTAGGTACGGCGGGCTAGTATGTCGGATGCGGTCATACCAGCACTAAAGCACCGGATCCCATCAGAACTCTGCAGTTAAGCGTGCTTGGGCATGAGTAGTACTAAGATGGGTGACCTCTTGGGAATTCCATGTGCCGCATCCCTTTTTCGACGCCCCCATATTTGTTTTTTGCCCGCAAGCGCAAATACCGGGCCGACACGTGCGGGCGGGCAGACGGGTGCGGCGGAGGCGATATTTGATATCGTAGAGTTACTTATTTTTTTCATTTTGGTGTTTTTTAGATGAAATGGGGAATCCCATGTGCCGCATTCCCTTTGCGAGGCCCCTAACTATTTTTTTGCCCGTAAGCGAAAAAACGGGGCCGGCACGTCCGGGCGGGCGGGCGGAGGCGGTCTCGACATCGTAGAGGTAGTGATTCCATTTGTGCGTTTTCTAGATGAAATAGGGCCACGGAGAACCAGGTAGAGCCGGAAATGCGGAAAAGCGGGTGCGGGAGCCGTTAAGTAGGTACGGCGGGCTAGTATGTCGGATGCGGTCATACCAGCACTAAAGCACCGGATCCCATCAGAACTCCGCAGTTAAGCGTGCTTGGGCATGAGTAGTACTAAGATGGGTGACCTCTTGGGAATTCCGTGTGCCGCATCTCTTTTTCGACGCCCCCATATTTGTTTTTTGCCCGCAAGCGTAAATACCGGGCCGACACGTGCGGGCGGGCAGACGGGTGCGGCGGAGGCGATATTTGATATCGTAGAGTTACTTATTTTTTTCATTTTGGTGTTTTTTAGATGAAATGGGGAATCCCATGTGCCGCATTCCCTTTGCGAGGCCCCTAACTATTTTTTTGCCCGTAAGCGAAAAAACGGGGCCGGCACGTCCGGGCGGGCGGGCGGAGGCGATCTCGACATCGTAGAGGTAGTGATTCCATTTGTGCGTTTTCTAGATGAAATAGGGCCACGGAGAACCAGGTAGAGCCGGAAATGCGGAAAAGCGGGTGCGGGAGCCGTTAAGTAGGTACGGCGGGCTAGTATGTCGGATGCGGTCATACCAGCACTAAAGCACCGGATCCCATCAGAACTCCGCAGTTAAGCGTGGTTGGGCATGAGTAGTACTAAGATGGGTGACCTCTTGGGAATTCCATGTGCCGCATCCCTTTTTCGACGCCCCCGTATTTGTTTTTTGCCCGCAAGCGCAAATACCGGGCCGACACGTGCGGGCGGGCAGACGGGTGCGGCGGAGGCGATATTTGATATCGTAGAGTTACTTATTTTTTTCATTTTGGTGTTTTTTAGATGAAATGGGGAATCCCATGTGCCGCATTCCCTTTGCGAGGCCCCTAACTATTTTTTTGCCCGTAAGCGAAAAAACGGGGCCGGCACGTCCGGGCGGGCGGGCGGAGGCGATCTCGACATCGTAGAGGTAGTGATTCCATTTGTGCGTTTTCTAGATGAAATAGGGCCACGGAGAACCAGGTAGAGCCGGAAATGCGGAAAAGCGGGTGCGGGAGCCGTTAAGTAGGTACGGCGGGCTAGTATGTCGGATGCGGTCATACCAGCACTAAAGCACCGGATCCCATCAGAACTCCGCAGTTAAGCGTGCTTGGGCATGAGTAGTACTAAGATGGGTGACCTCTTGGGAATTCCATGTGCCGCATCCCTTTTTCGACGCCCCCGTATTTGTTTTTTGCCCGCAAGCGCAAATACCGGGCCGACACGTGCGGGCGGGCAGACGGGTGCGGCGGATGCGATATTTGATATCGTAGAGTTACTTATTTTTTTCATTTTGGTGTTTTTTAGATGAAATGGGGAATCCCATGTGCCGCATTCCCTTTGCGAGGCCCCTAACTATTTTTTTGCCCGTAAGCGAAAAAACGGGGCCGGCACGTCCGGGCGGGCGGGCGGAGGCGATCTCGACATCGTAGAGGTAGTGATTCCATTTGTGCGTTTTCTAGATGAAATAGGGCCACGGAGAACCAGGTAGAGCCGGAAATGCGGAAAAGCGGGTGCGGGAGCCGTTAAGTAGGTACGGCGGGCTAGTATGTCGGATGCGGTCATACCAGCACTAAAGCACCGGATCCCATCAGAACTCCGCAGTTAAGCGTGCTTGGGCATGAGTAGTACTAAGATGGGTGACCTCTTGGGAATTCCATGTGCCGCATCCCTTTTTCGACGCCCCCATATTTGTTTTTTGCCCGCAAGCGCAAATACCGGGCCGACACGTGCGGGCGGGCAGACGGGTGCGGCGGAGGCGATATTTGATATCGTAGAGTTACTTATTTTTTTCATTTTGGTGTTTTTTAGATGAAATGGGGAATCCCATGTGCCGCATTCCCTTTGCGAGGCCCCTAACTATTTTTTTGCCCGTAAGCGAAAAAACGGGGCCGGCACGTCCGGGCGGGCGGGCGGAGGCGGTCTCGACATCGTAGAGGTAGTGATTCCATTTGTGCGTTTTCTAGATGAAATAGGGCCACGGAGAACCAGGTAGAGCCGGAAATGCGGAAAAGCGGGTGCGGGAGCCGTTAAGTAGGTACGGCGGGCTAGTATGTCGGACGCGGTCATACCAGCACTAAAGCACCGGATCCCATCAGAACTCCGCAGTTAAGCGTGCTTGGGCATGAGTAGTACTAAGATGGGTGACCTCTTGGGAATTCCCTGTGCCGCATCCCTTTTTCGAAGCCCCCGTATTTGTTTTTTGCCCGCAAGCGCAAATACCGGGCCGACACGTGCGGGCGGGCAGACGGGTGCGGCGGAGGCGATATTTGATATCGTAGAGTTACTTATTTTTTTCATTTTGGTGTTTTTTAGATGAAATGGGGAATCCCATGTGCCGCATTCCCTTTGCGAGGCCCCTAACTATTCTTTTGCCCGTAAGCGAAAAAACGGGGCCGGCACGTCCGGGCGGGCGGGCGGAGGCGATCTCGACATCGTAGAGGTAGTGATTCCATTTGTGCGTTTTCTAGATGAAATAGGGCCACGGAGAACCAGGTAGAGCCGGAAATGCGGAAAAGCGGGTGCGGGAGCCGTTAAGTAGGCACGGCGTGCTAGTATGTCGGATGCGGTCATACCAGCACTAAAGCACCGGATCCCATCAGAACTCCGCAGTTAAGCGTGCTTGGGCATGAGTAGTACTAAGATGGGTGACCTCTTGGGAATTCCATGTGCCGCATCCCTTTTTCGACGCCCCCGTATTTGTTTTTTGCCCGCAAGCGCAAATACCGGGCCGACACGTGCGGGCGGGCAGACGGGTGCGGCGGAGGCGATATTTGATATCGTAGAGTTACTTATTTTTTTCATTTTGGTGTTTTTTAGATGAAATGGGGAATCCCATGTGCCGCATTCCCTTTGCGAGGCCCCTAACTATTCTTTTGCCCGTAAGCGAAAAAACGGGGCCGGCACGTCCGGGCGGGCGGGCGGAGGCGATCTCGACATCGTAGAGGTAGTGATTCCATTTGTGCGTTTTCTAGATGAAATAGGGCCACGGAGAACCAGGTAGAGCCGGAAATGCGGAAAAGCGGGTGCGGGAGCCGTTAAGTAGGTACGGCGGGCTAGTATGTCGGATGCGGTCATACCAGCACTAAAGCACCGGATCCCATCTGAACTCCGCAGTTAAGCGTGCTTGGGCATGAGTAGTACTAGGATGGGTGACCTCTTGGGAATTCCATGAGCCGCATCCCTTTTTCGACGCCCCCATATTTGTTTTTTGCCCGCAAGCGCAAATACCGGGCCGACACGTGCGGGCGGGCAGACGGGTGCGGCGGAGGCGATATTTGATATCGTAGAGTTACTTATTTTTTTTCATTTTGGTGTTTTTTAGATGAAATGGGGAATCCCATGTGCCGCATTCCCTTTGCGAGGCCCCTAACTATTCTTTTGCCCGTAAGCGAAAAAACGGGGCCGGCACGTCCGGGCGGGCGGGCGGAGGCGATCTCGACATCGTAGAGGTAGTGATTCCATTTGTGCGTTTTCTAGATGAAATAGGGCCACGGAGAACCAGGTAGAGCCGGAAATGCGGAAAAGCGGGTGCGGGAGCCGTTAAGTAGGTACGGCGGGCTAATATGTCGGATGCGGTCATACCAGCACTATAGCACCGGATCCCATCAGAACTCCGCAGTTAAGCGTGCTTGGGCATGAGTAGTACTAAGATGGGTGACCTCTTGGGAATTCCATGTGCCGCATCCCTTTTTCGACGCCCCCGTATTTGTTTTTTGCCCGCAAGCGCAAATACCGGGCCGACACGTGCGGGCGGGCAGACGGGTGCGGCGGAGGCGATATTTGATATCGTAGAGTTACTTATTTTTTTCATTTTGGTGTTTTTTAGATGAAATGGGGAATCCCATGTGCCGCATTCCCTTTGCGAGGCCCCTAACTATTTTTTTGCCCGTAAGCGAAAAAACGGGGCCGGCACGTCCGGGCGGGCGGGCGGAGGCGATCTCGACATCGTAGAGGTAGTGATTCCATTTGTGCGTTTTCTAGATGAAATAGGGCCACGGAGAACCAGGTAGAGCCGGAAATGCGGAAAAGCGGGTGCGGGAGCCGTTAAGTAGGTACGGCGGGCTCGTATGTCGGATGCGGTCATACCAGCACTAAAGCACCGGATCCCATCAGAACTCCGCAGGTAAGCGTGCTTGGGCATGAGTAGTACTAAGATGGGTGACCTCTTGGGAATTCCATGTGCCGCATCCCTTTTTCGACGCCCCCATATTTGTTTTTTGCCCGCAAGCGCAACTACCGGGCCGACACGTGCGGGCGGGCAGACGGGTGCGGCGGAGGCGATATTTGATATCGTAGAGTTACTTATTTTTTTCATTTTGGTGTTTTTTAGATGAAATGGGGAATCCCATGTGCCGCATTCCCTTTGCGAGGCCCCTAACTATTTTTTTGCCCGTAAGCGAAAAAACGGGGCCGGCACGTCCGGGCGGGCGGGCGGAGGCGATCTCGACATCGTAGAGGTAGTGATTCCATTTGTGCGTTTTCTAGATGAAATAGGGCCACGGAGAACCAGGTAGAGCCGGAAATGCAGAAAAGCGGGTGCGGGAGCCGTTAAGTAGGTACGGCGGGCTAGTATGTCGGATGCGGTCATACCAGCACTAAAGCACCGGATCCCATCAGAACTCCGCAGTTAAGCGTGCTTGGGCATGAGTAGTACTAAGATGGGTGACCTCTTGGGAATTCCATGTGCCGCATCCCTTTTTCGACGCCCCCATATTTGTTTTTTGCCCGCAAGCGCAACTACCGGGCCGACACGTGCGGGCGGGCAGACGGGTGCGGCGGAGGCGATATTTGATATCGTAGAGTTACTTATTTTTTTCATTTTGGTGTTTTTTAGATGAAATGGGGAATCCCATGTGCCGCATTCCCTTTGCTAGGCCCCTAACTATTTTTTTGCCCGTAAGCGAAAAAACGGGGCCGGCACGTCCGGGCGGGCGGGCGGAGGCGATCTCGACATCGTAGAGGTAGTGATTCCATTTGTGCGTTTTCTAGATGAAATAGGGCCACGGAGAACCAGGTAGAGCCGGAAATGCGGAAAAGCGGGTGCGGGAGCCGTTAAGTAGGCACGGCGGGCTAGTATGTCGGATGCGGTCATACCAGCACTAAAGCACCGGATCCCATCAGAACTCCGTAGTTAAGCGTGCTTGGGCATGAGTAGTACTAAGATGGGTGACCTCTTGGGAATTCCATGTGCCGCATCCCTTTTTCGACGCCCCCGTATTTGTTTTTTGCCCGCAGGCGCAACTACCGGGCCGACACGTGCGGGCGGGCAGACGGGTGCGGCGGAGGCGATATTTGATATCGTAGAGTTACTTATTTTTTTCATTTTGGTGTTTTTTAGATGAAATGGGGAATCCCATGTGCCGCATTCCCTTTGCGAGGCCCCTAACTATTTTTTTGCCCGTAAGCGAAAAAACGGGGCCGGCACGTCCGGGCGGGCGGGCGGAGGCGATCTCGACATCGTAGAGGTAGTGATTCCATTTGTGCGTTTTCTAGATGAAATAGGGCCACGGAGAACCAGGTAGAGCCGGAAATGCGGAAAAGCGGGTGCGGGAGCCGTTAAGTAGGTACGGCGGGCTAGTATGTCGGATGCGGTCATACCAGCACTAAAGCACCGGATCCCATCAGAACTCCGCAGTTAAGCGTGGTTGGGCATGAGTAGTACTAAGATGGGTGACCTCTTGGGAATTCCATGTGCCGCATCCCTTTTTCGACGCCCCCGTATTTGTTTTTTGCCCGCAAGCGCAAGTACCGGGCCGACACGTGCGGGCGGGCAGACGGGTGCGGCGGAGGCGATATTTGATATCGTAGAGTTACTTATTTTTTTCATTTTGGTGTTTTTTAGATGAAATGGGGAATCCCATGTGCCGCATTCCCTTTGCGAGGCCCCTAACTATTTTTTTGCCCGTAAGCGAAAAAACGGGGCCGGCACGTCCGGGCGGGCGGGCGGAGGCGATCTCGACATCGTAGAGGTAGTGATTCCATTTGTGCGTTTTCTAGATGAAATAGGGCCACGGAGAACCAGGTAGAGCCGGAAATGCGGAAAAGCGGGTGCGGGAGCCGTTAAGTAGGTACGGCGGGCTAGTATGTCGGATGCGGTCATACCAGCACTAAAGCACCGGATCCCATCGGAACTCCGCAGTTAAGCGTGCTTGGGCATGAGTAGTACTAAGATGGGTGACCTCTTGGGAATTCCATGTGCCGCATCCCTTTTTCGACGCCCCCGTATTTGTTTTTTGCCCGCAGGCGCAACTACCGGGCCGACACGTGCGGGCGGGCAGACGGGTGCGGCGGAGGCGATATTTGATATCGTAGAGTTACTTATTTTTTTCATTTTGGTGTTTTTTAGATGAAATGGGGAATCCCATGTGCCGCATTCCCTTTGCGAGGCCCCTAACTATTTTTTTGCCCGTAAGCGAAAAAACGGGGCCGGCACGTCCGGGCGGGCGGGCGGAGGCGATCTCGACATCGTAGAGGTAGTGATTCCATTTGTGCGTTTTCTAGATGAAATAGGGCCACGGAGAACCAGGTAGAGCCGGAAATGCGGAAAAGCGGGTGCGGGAGCCGTTAAGTAGGTACGGCGGGCTAGTATGTCGGATGCGGTCATACCAGCACTAAAGCGCCGGATCCCATCAGAACTCCGCAGTTAAGCGTGCTTGGGCATGAGTAGTACTAAGATGGGTGACCTCTTGGGAATTCCATGTGCCGCATCCCTTTTTCAACGCCCCCATATTTGTTTTTTGCCCGCAAGCGCAAATACCGGGCCGACACGTGCGGGCGGGCAGACGGGTGCGGCGGAGGCGATATTTGATATCGTAGTGTTACTTATTTTTTTCATTTTGGTGTTTTTTAGATGAAATGGGGAATCCCATGTGCCGCATTCCCTTTGCGAGGCCCCTAGCTATTTTTTTGCCCGTAAGCGAAAAAACGGGGCCGGCACGTTCGGGCGGGCGGGCGGAGGCGATCTCGACATCGTAGAGGTAGTGATTCCATTTGTGCGTTTTCTAGATGAAATAGGGCCACGGAGAACCAGGTAGAGCCGGAAATGCGGAAAAGCGGGTGCGGGAGCCGTTAAGTAGGTACGGCGGGCTAGTATGTCGGATGCGGTCATACCAGCACTAAAGCGCCGGATCCCATCAGAACTCCGCAGTGAAGCGTGCTTGGGCATGAGTAGTACTAAGATGGGTGACCTCTTGGGAATTCCATGTGCCGCATCCCTTTTTCGACGCCCCCATATTTGTTTTTTGCCCGCAAGCGCAAATACCGGGCCGACACGTGCGGGCGGGCAGACGGGTGCGGCGGAGGCGATATTTGATATCGTAGAGTTACTTATTTTTTTCATTTTGGTGTTTTTTAGATGAAATGGGGAATCCCATGTGCCGCATTCCCTTTGCGAGGCCCCTAGCTATTTTTTTGCCCGTAAGCGAAAAAACGGGGCCGGCACGTCCGGGCGGGCGGGCGGAGGCGATCTCGACATCGTAGAGGTAGTGATTCCATTTGTGCGTTTTCTAGATGAAATAGGGCCACGGAGAACCAGGTAGAGCCGGAAATGCGGAAAAGCAGGTGCGGGAGCCGTTAAGTAGGTACGGCGGGCTAGTATGTCGGATGCGGTCATACCAGCACTAAAGCACCGGATCCCATCAGAACTCCGCAGTCAAGCGTGCTTGGGCATGAGTAGTACTAAGATGGGTGACCTCTTGGGAATTCCATGTGCCGCATCCCTTTTTCGACGCCCCCATATTTGTTTTTTGCCCGCAAGCGCAAATACCGGGCCGACACGTGCGGGCGGGCAGACGGGTGCGGCGGAGGCGATATTTGATATCGTAGAGTTACTTATTTTTTTCATTTTGGTGTTTTTTAGATGAAATGGGGAATCCCATGTGCCGCATTCCCTTTGCGAGGCCCCTAACTATTCTTTTGCCCGTAAGCGAAAAAACGGGGCCGGCACGTCCGGGCGGGCGGGCGGAGGCGATCTCGACATCGTAGAGGTAGTGATTCCATTTGTGCGTTTTCTAGATGAAATAGGGCCACGGAGAACCAGGTAGAGCCGGAAATGCGGAAAAGCGGGTGCGGGAGCCGTTAAGTAGGTACGGCGGGCTAGTATGTCGGATGTGGTCATACCAGCACTAAAGCGCCGGATCCCATCAGAACTCCGCAGTTAAGCGTGCTTGGGCATGAGTAGTACTAAGATGGGTGACCTCTTGGGAATTCCATGTGCCGCATCCCTTTTTCGACGCCCCCATATTTGTTTTTTGCCCGCAAGCGCAAATACCGGGCCGACACGTGCGGGCGGGCAGACGGGTGCGGCGGAGGCGATATTTGATATCGTAGAGTTACTTATTTTTTTCATTTCGGTGTTCTTTAGATGAAATGGGGAATCCCATGTGCCGCATTCCCTTTGCGAGGCCCCTAACTATTTTTTTGCCCGTAAGCGAAAAAACGGGGCCGGCACGTCCGGGCGGGCGGGCGGAGGCGATCTCGACATCGTAGAGGTAGTCATTCCATTTGTGCGTTTTCTAGATGAAATAGGGCCACGGAGAACCAGGTAGAGCCGGGAATGCGGAAAAGCGGGTGCGGGAGCCGTTAAGTAGGTACGGCGGGCTAGTATGTCGGATGCGGTCATACCAGCACTAAAGCGCCGGATCCCATCAGAACTCCGCAGTCAAGCGTGCTTGGGCATGAGTAGTACTAAGATGGGTGACCTCTTGGGAATTCCATGTGCCGCATCCCTTTTTCGACGCCCCTATATTTGTTTTTTGCCCGCAAGCGCAAATACCGGGCCGACAAGTGCGGGCGGGCAGACGGGTGCGGCGGAGGCGATATTTGATATCGTAGAGTTACTTATTTTTTTCATTTCAGTGTTCTTTAGATGAAATGGGGAATCCCATGTACCGCATTCCCTTTGCGAGGCCCCTAACTATTTTTTTGCCCGTAAGCGAAAAAACGGGGCCGGCACGTCCGGGCGGGCGGGCGGAGGCGATCTCGACATCGTAGAGGTAGTGATTCCATTTGTGCGTTTTCTAGATGAAATAGGGCCACGGAGAACCAGGTAGAGCCGGAAATGCGGAAAAGCGGGTGCGGGAGCCGTTAAGTAGGTACGGCGGGCTAGTATGTCGGATGCGGTCATACCAGCACTAAAGCACCGGATCCCATCAGAACTCCGCAGTTTAGCGTGCTTGGGCATGAGTAGTACTAAGATGGGTGACCTCTTGGGAATTCCATGTGCCGCATCCCTTTTTCGACGCCCCAATATTTGTTTTTTGCCCGCAAGCGCAAATACCGGGCCGACACGTGCGGGCGGGCAGACGGGTGCGGCGGAGGCGATATTTGATATCGTAGAGTTACTTATTTTTTTCATTTCGGTGTTCTTTAGATGAAATGGGGAATCCCATGTGCCGCATTCCCTTTGCGAGGCCCCTAACTATTTTTTTGCCCGTAAGCGAAAAAACGGGGCCGGCACGTCCGGGCGGGCGGGCGGAGGCGATCTCGACATCGTAGAGGTAGTGATTCCATTTGTGCGTTTTCTAGATGAAATAGGGCCACGGAGAACCAGGTAGAGCCGGAAATGCGGAAAAGCGGGTGCGGGAGCCGTTAAGTAGGTACGGCGGGCTAGTATGTCGGATGCGGTCATACCAGCACTAAAGCACCGGATCCCATCAGAACTCCGCAGTCAAGCGTGGTTGGGCATGAGTAGTACTAAGATGGGTGACCTCTTGGGAATTCCATGTGCCGCATCCCTTTTTCGAAGCCCCTATATTTGTTTTTTGCCCGCAAGCGCAAATACCGGGCCGACACGTGCGGGCGGGCAGACGGGTGCGGCGGAGGCGATATTTGATATCGCAGAGTTACTTATTTTTTCATTTTGGTATTTTTTAGATGAAATGGGGAATCCCATGTGCCGCATTTCCTTTGCGAGGCCCCTAACTATTTTTTTGCCCGTAAGCGAAAAAACGGGGCCGGCACGTCCGGGCGGGCGGGCGGAGGCGATCTCGACATCGTAGAGGTAGTGATTCCATTTGTGCGTTTGATAGATGAAATAGGGCCACGGAGAACCAGGTAGAGCCGGAAATGCGGAAAAGCGGGTGCGGGAGCCGTTAAGTAGGTACGGCGGGCTAGTATGTCGGATGCGGTCATACCAGCACTAAAGCACCGGATCCCATCAGAAGTCCGCAGTCAAGCGTGCTTGGGCATGAGTAGTACTAAGATGGGTGACCTCTTGGGAATTCCATGTGCCGCATCCCTTTTTCGACGCCCCCATATTTGTTTTTTGCCCGCAAGCGCAAATACCGGGCCGACACGTGCGGGCGGGCAGACGGGTGCGGCGGAGGAGATATTTGATATCGTAGAGTTACTTATTTTTTTCATTTTGGTGTTTTTTAGATGAAATGGGGAATCCCATGTGCCGCATTCCCTTTGCGAGGCCCCTAACTATTTTTTTGCCCGTAAGCGAAAAAACGGGGCCGGCACGTCCGGGCAGGCGGGCGGAGGCGATCTCGACATCGTAGAGGTAGTGATTCCATTTGTGCGTTTTCTAGATGAAATAGGGCCACGGAGAACCAGGTAGAGCCGGAAATGCGGAAAAGCGGGTGCGGGAGCCGTTAAGTAGGTACGGCGGGCTAGTATGTCGGATGCGGTCATACCAGCACTAAAGCACCGGATCCCATCAGAACTCCGCAGTCAAGCGTGCTTGGGCATGAGTAGTACTAAGATGGGTGACCTCTTGGGAATTCCATGTGCCGCATCTCTTTTTCGACGCCCCTATATTTGTTTTTTGCCCGCAAGCGCAAATACCGGGCCGACACGTGCGGGCGGGCAGACGGGTGCGGCGGAGGCGATATTTGATATCGTCGAGTTACTTATTTTTTTCATTTTGGTGTTTTTTAGATGAAATGGGGAATCCCATGTGCCGCATTCCCTTTGCGAGGCCCCTAACTATTTTTTTGCCCGTAAGCGAAAAAACGGGGCCGGCACGTCCGGGCGGGCGGACGGAGGCGATCTCGACATCGTAGAGGTAGTCATTCCATTTGTGCGTTTTCTAGATGAAATAGGGCCACGGAGAACCAGGTAGAGCCGGAAATGCGGAAAAGCGGGTACGGGAGCCGTTAAGTGGGTACGGTGGGCTAGTATGTCGGATGCGGTCATACCGGCACTAAAGCACCGGATCCCATCAGAACTTTGCAGTCAAGCGTGCTTGGGCATGAGTAGTACTAACATGGGTGACCTCTTGGGAATTTCATGTGCCGCTTCCGTTTTTCGACGCCCCAATATTTGTTTTTTGCCCGCAAGCGCAAATACTGGGCCGACACGTGCGGGCGGGCAGACGGGTGCGGCGGAGGCGATATTTGATATCGTAGAGTTACTTATTTTTTCATTTTGGTGTTTTTTAGATGAAATGGGGAATCCCATGTGCCGCATTCCCTTTGCGAGGCCCCTAACTATTCTTTTGCCCTTAAGCGAAAAAACGGGGCCGGCACGTCCCGGCGGGCGGACGGAGGCGATCTCGACATCGTAGAGGTAGTCATTCCATTTGTGCGTTTTCTAGATGAAATAGGGCCACGGAGAACCAGGTAGAGCCGGAAATGCGGAAAAGCGGGTACGGGAGCCGTTAAGTAGGTACGGCGGGCTAGTATGTCGGATGCGGTCATACCGGCACTAAAGCACCGGATCCCATCAGAACTTTGCAGTCAAGCGTGCTTGGGCATGAGTAGTACTAACATGGGTGACCTCTTGGGAATTCCATGTGCCGCATCCCTTTTTCGACGCCCCTATATTTGTTTTTTGCCCGCAAGCGCAAATACCGGGCCGACACGTGCGGGCGGGCAGACTGGTGCGGGGGAGGTGATATTTGATATCGTAGAGTTACTTATTCTTTCATTTTGGTGTTTTCTAGATGAAATGGGGAATCCCATGTGCCGCATTCCCTTTGCGAGGCCCCTAACTATTTTTTTGCCCGTAAGCGAAAAAACGGGCCCGTCACGTCCGGGCGGGCGGGCGGACGGAGGCGATCTCGATATCGTAGAGGTAGTCATTCCATTTGTGCGTTTTCTAGATGAAATAGGGCCACGGAGAACCAGGTAGAGCCGGAAATGCGGAAAAGCGGGTACGGGAGCCGTTAAGTAGGTACGGCGGGCTAGTATGTCGGATGCGGTCATACCAGCACTAAAGCACTGGATCCCATCAGAACTCCGCAGTTAGGCGTGCTTGGGCATGAGTAGTACTAAGATGGGTGACCTCTTGGGAATTCCATGTGCTGCATCCCTTTGTCGACGCCCCTATATTTGTTTTTTGCCCGCAAGCGCAAATACCGGGCCGACACGTGCGGGCGGGCAGACGGGTGTGGCGGAGGCGATATTTGATATCGTAGTGATGCCATGCATTCATATATATATTTTACCAGACTTGCATTGGCATTTAGGCCTGAAAATCCCGAGTTTGCATGCATTTAGTTAGGAATATGTCTCGATTCCAATTGCTTGTCTAGTTTTGTCCATATTTCAGGTTTATCAGGCTTTTGGAGCCAATTAGACGCGATTTGGAGCTTTAGATGGCAAGGCAGGACTGGATTCGGCTTCCTGCTGACCGCAAGTCACTTCCTGCGGCCAGCAGACGTCAGTTAGAGCATGTTCAACCATCCAAAGGGCGCCAGAAACTTCCAGAGCAGCAAAAAACCGCCATTTCCCTTCGTCCTGCGGACCGCAACACCGTTCTTGCGCACCGCAGGGAGTTATGGCCAAGCTGTTATTTAAAGGGACCAGCGCCCTGGACGGTTTCATCCACGCTTTGACTCATTTTCATTCTCACACCCCTTCGGTTCAGAGTGTCCAGAGGTAGAGAAGGAAGAGGTTTTGGCCGATTCATCGCCCGTCGAAGGAGATTCGAGAGAACGCCTTCTCACGCGACGATCGTGTCAACCCCGACATCCTCTTCGGTTTCTTTACACAATGAATTATTCTTCTTTGTTTTGCTGTTCTGTTTGTGCGATGAGTGAGTAGATCTATATGTTCTTAGGGTTTGAATGATGATGATTGTGTCGACATATTGACTGTATGTTTGGATTTATGTCGTTTTCATGATCACTTGAGATTTGCTTTTTAACGTGTTTGCATTCTGTTTGATTCGATTGATAAACCTGTAGGTTGTGGCCAGACCTAGTTGGTTAATGTAGTATCTTTTGACCAGATTTGATTGCTTGCACAGCCTTGGTTGATATTGTATCCGAAAGTACCCGTTAGGCGAAACTGCGGTTTGATTAACCTTAAACCGGACCATAGAACCATAGTGACATGATCATAGTTTATATCATATTCTACGGATTTTGATTCAGTTTAGAACTGTTATTAGGACCAACAGTGAGAATTGTTGTAATTGTATCAGAACTGAATTGATAGGAATCGACGACATCGGTCGAAACACAACCAGAACCAAAACTGCTCTCGGTCCTTCTTCTTGCGGTCCGCAAGAGTCATCTTGCGGTTCGCAGTTAGTTACCAAGAGTGTAAGACAGTAGCTGTGGATCGCCTGATGGTTACAAGGACACTTGTGATCTGCAGACAGTTCTATAACTGCTAAATAACCACATCCTGCGGTCCGCAAGAGATATCTTGCGGAACGCAGGCAGTCAATCCGAGACCAATCTGATTCTGCCAACCCTAAGAACGCCTTTAATTAATTGTCTTTTCAGTTATTTACTTGTTTTAGTCCTGTTTTACTTGTTTGTCAACCAACCCTGTTAAAACCCCTAACAATTCCCTCTTTAATCCAAATTCTCTTAGGGTTTAGAGGTAGAGTAAAGTAAAATCTGATGTTAACTCCGTCCCTGAGGATTCGACTCTCAAATACTCAACGAGATCGTACGCTTGCGATCGAGTCGTTTATAGAGGTTTAAAAGCCTATACCCGTTCGCGCGGTCAAGCTTTTTGGCGCCGTTGCCGGGGACGGCGATATTAACCCTAGATTTTGCTTTTCTTTAGTTCTAAGTTCTAACTTCTCTTCTTCTATTTCTCTCTTTTTCTGTTTCAGGAGAACGACACTGGACGGATTCCCTCCTCCTGTTGGCGACTACTTTTTGAGGAGCGGACCTCGGAGTCCGATATTCAGATCTCCGCGAGCGGGGATCAACGCCATCCTCGCTGATTCAGACTCGTCGTCTGACATGGCAGACGACGCGGAGCGCGAGCAGCTCCGGATTCGGGCCGAGGAGTTCGACGAACAATGGCGGCTAGCCGAAGAAGCTCGGCAACTGCTGCAAGAGGTAGTCCGACAGCTGAGGCAGCAAGTCGCAAGAGAAGCCCTCGAGCTGCGGACCTTCAAGGAATTCCACAGCCCACGGGTTGCTGACGCACAAGGGCCCATCATACTTCCAGATGTGCCAGGAGGTCCTCCGAGTCTCGGAACTGGAGCCGTGAGCCTAATCCAGCAGAACTGCTTCCACGGCTTGGAGAACGAAAACCCGCACGATCACTTGGATAACTTCCTTGGGTGTTGCCGGGCCGTGAAGAATGCAGACGCGAACCCCGACTACGTTCGCCTTGCTTTGTTCCATTTCTCTCTCCGGGACAAGGCTAAATTCTGGTTCAACTCTCTCCCAAAAGGCTCAATTGGTACCTGGGCCGAACTTTCATCTCAGTTTCTCGAGAAATTCTTCCCAATTAGGAGAACTGCTAAGGTTAGGTCTCAGATTGCCACATTCAAGCAGGGATATGACGAGTCGCTGGGAGATGCATGGGATTGGTTTAACCACCTCTGCTTGTCTTGCCCCCACCACAACTTCTCCAACATGATGCTAGCAGATGCCTTCTATGATGGACTGACTCAGCAGAACCGCGTCATGGTTGACGCATGCGCAGGTGGGTCCATCGTTGACCTAGAGGCGCAAGACATCCTGGACATCTTTGACAAGCTCGCCAAGCAGCAGCAGTGGTCGAGCCGCGAGTCCAGCAGGGACACGAAAGGGCGCTACGAAGTCGATCAGCTCGCCCTCGTCCAGGCCAAGCTATTACTTATTTTCATTTTGGTGTTTTTTAGATGAAATGGGGAATCCCATGTGCCGCATTCCCTTTTCGAGGCCCCTAACTATTCTTTTGCCCGTAAGCGAAAAAACGCGCCGGCACGTCCGGGCGGGCAGACGGAGGCGATCTCGATATCGTAGAGGTAGTCATTCCGTTTGTGCGTTTTTTAGATGAAATAGGGCCACGGAGAACCAGGTAGAGCCGGAAATGCGGAAAAGCGGGTACGGGAGCCGTTAAGTAGGTACGGCGGGCTAATATGTCGGATGCAGTCATACCAGCACTAATGCACCGGATCCCATCAGAACTCCGCAGTTAAGCGTGCTTGGGCATGAGTGGTACTAAGATGGGTGACCTCTTGGGAATTCCATGTGCCGCATCCCTTTTTCGACGCCCCTAACTACCATATTTGTTTTTTGCCCGTAAGCGCAAATACCGGGCCGACACGTGCGGCGGAGGCGATATTTGATATCGTAGAGTTACTTATTTTTTTCATTTTGGTGTTTTTTAGATGAAATGGGGAATCCCATGTGCCGCATTCCCTTTGCGAGGCCCCTAACTATTTTTTTGCGCGTAAGCGAAAAAACGGGCCGGCATGTCCGGGCAGGCAGACGGAGGCGATCTCGATATCGTAGAGGTAGTCATTCCATTTGTGCGTTTTTTAGATGAAATAGGGCCACGGAGAACCGGGTAGAGTCGGAAATGCGGAAAAGCGGGTACGGGAGCCGTTAAGTAGGCATGGTGGGCTAATATGTCGGATGCGGTCATACCAGCACGAAAACACCGGATCTCGTGAAGTACAGTCGGGGTCGAACCACAAGGACGGTATTAAATCTAGACTTACTCTAATGCAATTCAAAGTCGTAAAAGAAGTATTTTTGGTCTAAAATGGGGAGGTTTATCAAAGATTGGTTGCAAGAGCAATAAAACAAGTAAACAGTAAACAACAAGTAAATACTCAAAAACAGATAATAAACGGGCATTCCTAGGTTTTTTAGAATCAGTTTGGTCTCTGGATTAATTGCTTGCGGCCCATAGGAAGTTCTCTTGCGGGTCGCAGGAGGTTGGTTAGAGATTCCAAAACTGTTTGCTGCCCATAGAATGTCTCCTGTAAATTGCTAACAATTTCGTACCCTTTGTCTTACACTTTCTACAATTGCTTGCGGGCCGCAGGGTTGTGTCTTGCGGTCCACAGGCAACTGACAGATAGCAGTTTCAGTTCTGGTTCAGTGTTCGACTCACGTTATTAATTCCTATTCAAATCAGAAATGGTACAAGTTCCTCAACTCTCATATTTTGGCCCTTCTAACAGTTCTAGTTCAACAGAAATTTATAGATCTATTTCTAAACCTACGTTCAAGTTATTTTTATTCTAGGATTCGGTTCGACTTTCGTCAAAACCGCAGTTCCTCCTCACGGATACTTTTGGACATAATTCTATCAACCCAAGTTGTGCAAGTAACAGTTCTTGTAAAGATGATACTCTATTAACCAACTAGATTTGCGCGTAATCTATAGGTTTACCATACAAACAAGTCAAGTCACAAAACACGTTATAATGAAAGCGCAAGTAAACATGAAAACAACATGAGTCTAAACAGCATACAATCAATCCATAAACACAAACGTCATCATCAACCTTAAGAACAAAAGATCTACTCGCTCATGGCGAGAGAGAACAAAGAAAACAAGAAAACAAGAAAACAAAAGAGTTCATGATGCAAAAGAACTGAAAAAGAACAAGAGTGGCTTCAATCTTCAATTTCTCCAAGGAATCCTCGCGAAATCTCCTCAAAGGATGAATGAAGTCCAAGCACGTCCCTCTCTGGTCCCCTGGCGGCTAGGGTGAAGAGAATGAAAAGTAAGATGCCAAAAACGTCCAAAAGGACGGTTTGAATAGGCCAAAAGGCGGCAGAAACAGAAGACAACACTGCTGCGTGCTTGCGGCCCGCAGGAAGTTCGTTCCAACGTCAACTTGCTCTTTAATACTCCGAATCGCGTCCAAGTGGCTCCAAAAGTCCAATTTACCTGAAATATGGACAAAAGCAGACAAGTAACTAGAATCTAAACATCTTAACACTAAAATGCACATGAACTTAGGAATTTTAGGCAAAAAACAAGGTATAAGTCTGGTAAAATGCAGATATGAATGCGGTGCATCAAGCACTCCCAAAACCAGAGCCAAATCTCCCTATATGACTTCCCAAAACCAGAGCCAAATCCAGACCGTTCAAATGTATTGGGATCCATATTTTGGCCCAATTTTTAGCACTCCCAATATGACTTCCCAAAACCAGAGCCAAATCCAGACCGTTCAAATGTATTGGGATCCATATTTTGGCCCAGTTTAAATGTATTGGGATCCGTATTTTGGGAATCTGTTGGAGATTGAGGTGAAATTTGCTCTCAAAAAATTTAGGATGACACCCAATATAGATATATTGGGATCCATTTTTAGAGAGTACATCTCCAAGCCAGATGATAGTCATGTTCACAGACAGCTAACAACCACCTCCCACTTAGAGGAACAAACAGATCTCTCCAGTTAGTCAGCACCGGTGACCACTATAATTTTCTATGTTAAATTTTTTATTTTTTTGAGCAAACTTTCTATCTTAAACTAGATATCCCCGGGTAAGAAACAGGATCAAGATACCCTGATCCGAAGATACCCAGCAGAAACCGTAAAAAAGGTAAAGTCCTCTTGCCAAGATTAAACCTGGGAAAGAAAGTTACCCAAGAAAACTAGAAGCGAGAATAGCGGTCGCTTGGGAAAAGGATCTAATCCTTCATATTCCACTTGCGTGCAAGCTCCTCCGAATTTTTTAAAAGTGTCCTTGCTTCTGGTGTACTCGCAGGAACTGGATTACTCCTTATCTTGTCCCTTTGGGAACCCCAAGGACCCCACAGCGAGATTGGTGGTGGACACAGAAGCCGAACGGTTCGGTGGAATGGACCTGGATTCTGGAGACGTGCCGTTTATTATTTTGTGTGAATGATAATTTGTTTGCTGGTTTTTCATTTTCCAGTGGCATGTTATGTTTCTTTGAAAACTTTTAATTGGTAACTTTTACAATAGCATACAAAACGTTGAAGCAACTGAATTTTCTGTTGGATATTACAAAGGTCTGGTTTTCATAAGAGATTATGGTGCTCCTTTGATCATTTATTGTAGGGCAGAATATTAAAGGTTAAGATGAGAACTTCATTAAGTTAAAAAAAATAAAGTTAAAATTTTAGTTTTTATAGGGAAACAATATTATGTGAAAGACATTATAATTTATAATTATTCATAAAGGATTAAAAGTCCATCATTTTACTTCTAGCATAATAACTTAATAAGCTTCAATCTTAATTCATATTAACCTTTAAATGAGCTAGAATTTTTATTATAACGACATATTAAAACTAGTGTGTCAAATAAATACTCCAGATCAACACAAAGATTGATAGAAGGATCAATTTAGTCATTTGAAAAAAAATAATGATGATTAAGTTGATAATTATCTATATCTATAAATTTTAAGATTAACCTATTTAATTCCAAAAAATAGCAACCGAAACTTTAATTTCATAAAATAAAATCTTTCAATGGTAACATATAAAAGAGTACAAAACAGTATATTACTCAATTATAATGAAAAAATATAAAAGAATACAAAACAGTATATTAATCAATTATAATGAAACCACAAATAAGTTAAGACATGGTTACATTTTTCACTGCTTTGAGCAGTTTGAGCTTGACAGGTCCACACGTCTGAACGATTCAGAAGCGGATTGGATCCTGTCGGTCCGAATACCAAACATTGGGTTGGCTGGGTTGGGCAGTGAACAGAGAGGGTCAGACAGAGCGGGGTGTCGTATGGTTTGGTGGAGTGGTTAAAGAGTGCGACGGGATCACCGGACACGACTTGTTCGGATTATTTAAAGCGGAGAGGTAGAGAGAGGTGAGAGAGAGACACACGAAAGCAACAGCGTAGAGAGAAGAAAAACAAAAGAAAAGAAAAGAAGAAGAGGAGTGCGGGGGAGGTTATTTGGATCGGATTTCGTAACTTAGCGGGCAAGCGGGTAGAGTCGAGATGGCAACGGCAAAGTCAAACCGCGGAAGCTGAGGCGGATTTGGAGGGTTTCGAGCGGCGGATCGGGTCGGTAATCGGATGGTATTGGTCACCTACGGCGGTGGGGCCCACCGGTCAAGCGGCGGAGGCGGAGGCGGAAGCGTCGGGCGAGGGGGGGGTTACTGGCGGGTCCCACCGGAGTCGAGAAGAAGAGAGAGAACAGGAGGGGAGGGGAGATGAAGAGGGGAAAGGGCGGGGGAGGAGTGGCCGGAGGAGGGGGAGGGGGAGGGGGTGTCCGGAACGGTTTACTGCCGAACTCACTTCGGATAATCTCTTCCTGCCTCAAGACCGTCTCCTCGAACGCCGGCTCAGTGGCCTCGACAGTGCGCTCGGCGGGGGCCTCTGTGGCGGCCTCCATTGCTGCGCCTCCAGAGGACGAGAAGGATCAGGTCATTGTGACTTGCTTCTTTTGTTTCAATTGTAGTGTCATACATGGGAAGGAAGTTAATGCAGTTGCATGTGCTCTTTATGCAGTCTAGTACTAAGCCTTTTGATTTAATAGCAGTAGTAGCAGTGCTACCCAGTGTGAATTGCATAGAAGTAAGGTTGCCTCTTCTAATTGTGTTGCCTATTTCAGGAGTTGGGGAACTTCAATGCAGTTGATACATCACATTTTATAGACTTGGTATTTGGGCTGCTGAGTTGTGATGATACAGAATAATCTGATAACTTGTATGTATGGATGGGGATTAATGAAAAAAATTCAGGGTAATTGTCCGATAGTCATTATTAGTTTGTATGTTTGTCTTGATGAAATTGTGGAAAATGTGACAACTTCGAGCTTTTTGCTGGCTTTGTCGTTTTCCAGGAGTCTTTGTAGTGACATTTCATAACGAGATTACGTTATCTTTGAAGTGGAAAGCAACGGCTGGTCAGTTCCATTTAAAGGTCGTCCACAATGTCATCATGTCATTAATAACAGTGCCGAGAGCACTTTTTTGTCGCTTCCTGTGAAGCACATCAAATAATTTACACTTGTTGGGATCAGATTGCTGCACAAGAGACTAACCAATGGTGGTCATAAATGATTTGGCATATTTTAACTGCTGAAAGAACAGCTATTATGGCACATCATGGCATGTTCTTTTGGTGGTTGAAGTTGCTGGGTTTAGTATTTTCTTTTGCTCCCTCTTCTGAACATAGACTTCTTTGGACAATTACTTCCTACTTTTTATCTCTATCACTTAAAGAAGAAAGAGTTGATAACATGGCTAGATTAGAAGATGATTGGGATGGCACCTCCCCGTTAGTTGCTTATAATTTTTTAGCTGTTACTAATTAGGAAGTTGATTCATGATGACTGATTAGTTGCATTGTGTCGTCACTCCGGTATTTTAGTATCACTAAATTTCAAGCTCTCTTACTGCATTGCTCTCTGTTTCCTGTATTGTCTGCCTTGCTAAATTTCACTCAAACGTAATATATCTTTTCAGGTGTTATGGGCTGGTTTTGATCGTTTGGAGCTTGGTCCCTCTTGTTTTAAGAACGTCTTACTCATTGGCTACTCAAACGGGTTTCAAGTTGTAGATGTGGAGGATGCTTCAAATGTGTGTGAGCTTGTATCGAAGCGTGAGGGTCCCGTCACTTTCTTACAGATGCAGCCTATCCCTGCGGACTCCTCTGACGGAATAGAAGGCTTTAAAGCATCTCATCCTATGCTTTTGGTTGTTGCAGGTGAAGAGACAGGATTTTTACATGCTGGCAGTAAATTATTGTCAGATATACTGAATTTAATTGATCGTTGGTGTATTTAGGTGACGAAACAAATGGGTCGGGCACTGTTCAAGGGGGTCGGCTGAGTGCATTAATCAGAGATAATAACAGTGAGCCTCAAGTTGGTAACTGCATCTCCACCCCAACAGTTGTTCGCTTCTACTCGCTGAAGTCAAACAGCTATGTGCATGTGTTGAGGTTCAGATCAGCTGTGTATATTGTTCGTTGTAGTCCTCGAATCGTAGCAGTTGCTCTTGCTGCCCAAGTAAGTTTTAAGTTACAAAAGAAATAGCCATCTTTTGTATGATATGGTTATGTCAAGGTGTTTTTTTTTTGAAGTTTGCCGATACTTTGCTTTTCTTTGTGAAAGATGGAATTATTATGTGATAGGTTACCTTGGACATAGTAACTCGTGCAAATTTCTTGAGAATTGTAAATAGCAACAGGTATATGTATTAAATTGCTTGATGATTAATTTGTATTAAAAATTTGGACTCCCTTTCTTACTTCTCATATTGTATAGATACATTAATTGAGACTTGTTCCTTCTTGTTATGTTGCATGAAGCATGCATTGACAAACTATAAGTTATCGTCTTTTTTGAAGAATAACTGATCTTTTTTAACATACTGTATCAAGTATAATGAACTGCATTATGACATTTATATTAAGAATAATGAACTGCATTGTGACTATTATCTGCTTCTTTTTTATCTTATTTTTGCAGATATATTGCTTCGATGCAGTCACTTTAGAGAATAAATTCAGCGTGCTGACATATCCAATTCAAAGCGCAGGTGGAGTCAATATTGGCTATGGTCCAATGGCAGTGGGCCCAAGGTGGCTGTCCTATGCCACCAATAGCCCTTTGCTCCCAAGCACAGGTCGTCTAAGCCCACAAAACCTGACTCCATCTCCAGGTGTCAGCCCGTCAACTTCTCCTGGCAATGGCAACTTAGTTGCTCGGTATGCTATGGAGTCAAGCAAACAGCTTGCGGCTGGGATAATCAATCTTGGTGATATGGGTTATAAGACTATTTCAAAATATTGTCATGAGCTTTTGCCTGATGGCTCTAATTCTCCATTGTCATCAAGCCCTAGCAGGAGATCTGGGAAGCTACCATCTACCGTGCATCCAGTTGAAGCTGACAATGCAGGAATGGTTCGTATCTTGTTAACCTTGATAAAGATCCGATGGTAGTTTTTGTTTTTCTTTTTTCTAAATTGCTGATATATTATTGGAAAATTTTGTCTGTAGGTGGTCATTAAGGACTTCGTGACAAAAGATATTATTTCACAATTTAGAGCTCATACGAGTCCCATTTCAGCTCTTTGTTTTGATCCAAGCGGCACCCTTCTGGTGACTGCCTCTGTATATGGGCACAATATAAATGTGTTCAGGATCTTGCCGACTGCTATACCAAATGGTTCTGGCTCAACCCGTTATGACTGGTCATCTTCTCATGTCCATTTATACAAGCTTTATCGTGGACTGACAGCTGCTGTAAGAAATACTTTCTGACGTATAATTCATTTTAAAAGACACTTATTGCTATCTCAGTCCGACTATATATTTGTCGCACCTTTTCAATTTCCTGGGACATTCTAAAACAATCATGATGCTTAGAGCAGAGCTTCTGTTCGAACTTCTGTAATTTGCCCCCTTTTTGGTAGCATACACATGCTCTTATATTTTTAAGAGTTTTTTCTTTTTCTTTTTTCAAGGTCATACAAGACTTTTGCTTCAGTCCTTACAGCCAATGGGTGGGCATAGTGTCTTCAAAGGGGACATGCCATATTTTTGTAATATCTCCGTTCGGTGGTGATGCTAATCTTCAACTTGACAGTCACCACACTGAAGGGATCTCACTCATACTCAAGGTTTCTAGGCCATGGTGGTCAAACTCTTCATTCCCTAAAGATCAACTATTCTTCCCACCCCCTGCACCTGTCACCACCTCTGTTGTCAGCCGAATAAAGAACAGTAATTCTGGTTGGCTAAACACAGTAAGCAATGTTGCTGCTACAGCAACTGGCAAAATTGCAGCTCCTTCTGGTGCTATGGCTGCTGCCTTTCATAATTCAATTGGCTCCCTGTCAGCTTCACCAAAAAGCAAGTACCCCTTGGAACATCTTTTGGTATATTCTCCATCAGGTCATGTCATTCAGCATGACCTGCTTCCCTCTACAGGTCCTGATTTATCTGACAACACCTCCAGAGTAGGACCTGGCTCCATTTTGCAGGATGAAGAGTTGCATATAAATACTGAACCAGTTCAGTGGTGGGATGTGTGCCGAAGAACCAACTGGCCTGAGAGGGATGAAAATATTTCTAGAGTTATTATCAGTAGTCAGAATTCCTTCTTTGGTGTTGATACCTCTGACTGTGAGGATAATGAGATCTCGGGCCTTGTGCCTACTGCAAATGGTAATATTGGGAAGGAGTTGACAAAACCTCCTGAGAGGCCACACTGGTACCTCTCAAATGCTGAGGTACAAATCAACTCAGGTAGAATCCCAATCTGGCAGAAATCCAAGGTACTTGGTTGCTACAATCATCTTTTATTTTTAATTGTATTCAATTTCTTGTTATTTTGGGCTTGTGATTGTGATTCTTTTACTATTTGTAGATATACTTTTATGCGATAAATCAATATGAAGATGCGGGAATAGGTCTTAGTGGCTCCGGTGGGGAGATTGAGATTGAGAAGTTGCCATTTAATGAGGTTGAAATAAAGCGAAGGGAATTGTTGCCTGTTTTTGAGCAGTTCCAGTACTCTCAGCAAGACAGTAGCAACAGGTAAACATAATAATCTATGCCTGAATTGTGTTGCCTTTTGCATATAGGTGCCAATTGCTATAGAGAAACTTCAGGTTCTGTTAGCATGTAAGTTGACACAAATGATTGAAGTTGTAGAAGAAAAAAGTAACTAATTGACATAAAGAACGGTGATAATACCATATCCATATGGCAAGTAGCAACAAGATACCCTGCCTTCTTGTGAAATTAAATTATTTACTGCTATCAAACTTAAGTAGAATCTATATTTCCTGTTTGTGGGTAAATACGCCTGTAAACATTAAGAACCATCACAGTCAACATTCTACATTTTTCTGATGTTGTTGTGTAAGGTTTTGAGGGAGTTCCTTTATTTCAGGGATATGGTCTTAGTTTTTAACATTAGAATTTTTTGACCTCATTTCTATGGTTACAGTTTGGATGCACCATATTTTATTTTACATAGACATGATAAATGTGGAATTTAAGTTGTCATAACATTACAGTTCAAAAGAAGTACCTTGGGGGTTCCAAAATCCACTTAGTTTGGCATTTAATTATATTGCGCTAGTTTCAACCCAAATAGTTTCTCTAAGGTTCCGCCAGATGATAAATTGTTTCTTTGTATTCTACGTTGTACACAATTACAGCATGTGCTGAATGACTCAGAAATGAATTGTTTTTATAGTTGGAATTTTTATTGAAAAAAGGTAAGAAAGTGCTGCATGTCTCATGTATTTCATGTCATCACTTATGATTTTTTTTTTTTTTTTTTTTTTTCAAAAAGAGCATTAACAAAATTTTCAAATCAATGTACCTTGTTACCTTGACTCACATTAACATATCTTTGATGTGTTAAACTCTATGATCTTGGGCCAGAGTTCACCCTGGGGGAAATTTCCAGACAACCTTGTCGCCAATGTATTCCCAAGGTCGTGATCCCTTCGCAAAAGAAAATGGTTTCTCTCCATCCAAGCCTGTATTCCTTCGATCTGATTCATTGAACAGTAAGCTCACTTCACACCCATATATATGATAGACATGAGAAAACCAATCATGTAAACACTAACACATTAACCATTCTGCTCCAGGCCCTAGACCGACAACCATCACAAGGCCATTTGAATCAATTAATGCTCCGGTTCTTGAGGGAAGTAAAGCTGCCAATGGGCCCCCTATTAGTATGAGCCCCTTGCTGCTGGAGAATAACAGCTCTCCAAAGATGAACAGAGAATTGACTGGTGTCGAGGTCAATAACCAGACTACTAATGTAACTAATAACTCGGTGGAGTTCACCCAGTATTTCCATGAGGGCTACTGCAAGATAGCAGCACCAGAGCTCGATGACTGCCGTGAGGTGACTGAGGCTGTGACAGATGGAGACAGCAACAGCAGCCACTGCGAGAGAGAGAAGCCTGACGAAGATGGGGATAATGATGATGTCATTGGTGGTGTCTTTGCATTTTGTGAAGAAGGTAATTTCTTTTGACATGTTGATATTTTTGTGTATAAACCTAATTTGGCAGTAAGATTTTGACAGACAGTAGCCTAATTTGTTATATATATTTGGTAGAAGTTGGTGTGGCCATTTTGACTCAGCTGAGTCTAATAAGTAGGCCTTTGTGGTACTCGAAAATTTTCTTACCAATCAAATTCCTGTACCAAGCATTAAATAAAGGATGAATGGATGATTTACCTCTTCGATAAGCTGATTAAGTTAATGTGATTCGTCACGCATTTTGTTTTGCTTAATTATGCTAAAACCATGGTAGATTAGATAAATTGGTTGAAGCTCAATTCAGTTTACTATTAAGTGGGTAAATAGTGGTCTATTTGAAATGAAGCATTGGCTGAAGATTGCAGCTTGTTTTTGGATAAAGTGTGTCTAGAGATGTTTTTATTCCTACCTTTAAAGATCTGTTATTCTTCAAAAGTATTACTGGAATGGTTGTGTGGTATCTTATCTCACTTCTGTTCTTCTTTATCCCTTTTCCCTTCCGTTGCAGGTTAGTTCTGCATATAGCAACTTACTGGAATCTAGAGTTGAGATATTTCTTTTCAGTTTGGGTATCAATAGAAAATATGGCAGTATAATAGAACTGTCAAGAGAAAGAAACTTGTGACAATCTGTCTCCCAACTCTGTGGTATATATGGAAAGGTATAAAAAGCTTGTCCTTGAATGTTTCTTCTGTTGCTTCTCATTTGCAAATTTCAAAATTGAAACCAACATCTCAAAAAAAAAAGCCAACTAATTGGAGGGCAGTTTCTGTATGAAGTGGCTTCCTACTGCTCTTCTGCAAAGATCTTTGTAAATTCTGTAGATTTAATTTCAGTGTTGATTCGTGAAATATTTGTTTTTTCATGGAAACGTTGGAACTCATGGTAGAGGTTATTATTGTGTCTCCCTACCTAAGTTAAGCTCTCCAAGTTTCATTGTATAGACTTTTTTGCCTTGAAAATTTAAATACTCACTTTGTGCTGTTATATTTGTAATTGTATTTTTTATGATGTTATTATTTCTGGAAAAAAAAAAGATTAGAATGTGTTGTTCTGTACTCGGAATTATTGTAAATAAGTTGTACATAACTTTAAAGATATTTAATTGCAGTACAATTATTCTTTTCTCTTATATATTTCTAAGTACATACTTATGTTACTATTATGCCGTTTGGCTCATTCCTGAATGTGTCAAAGCAATAGCATTTTTTATCATATTCAAAAGCATGTCATAGGTGGTTAAAAATTATGGTATAATGGTACGCTTCAGACTATATATTTGAAAACCGGTCAACAAATTATAAAAGATTTACACTAGTAGAGCACTGACAAGGACCATCCTATATATATTTGGAAGGGAATTATGAATATTACTGGTACCATGTAGCAACAAAAAGCTGTGCAAAATTTGGAAGTCCTGAGGGGATGCAGAAGTTGTTGCAAATTTGCATTTCCCATAATTTCTTTACTCTTAACTGTGGCAAGACTTCGTAAGAAATTTGTTTGATCAAGGTATTGGAATGAATTCTTAAAATTGTAACTCATAAACCTATATATTTTAGCGTGATTCGCCAATTTTGACCTAATAGTTTTCTGCCGTGACCGCTGCAGCATGAAATTTTGCATCTATCACTCTTCTTTTGAGTAGTAGACACTAGACAGCGGCTGCCTACTTGACTACTTGGGTTGCATGAATGTTGTCACAGGTAACCACCTGTTCGAAACAAAGGGAAAAAGAAAGAAAACAGTGTTAAAAAACGTACCTCACGAATAGAAAAGCATATCGATCGGGCCAATTTGAGGCATACGAGCTAAGAAGGCAGTCTCTGACATGCGTCCGATAAAAGAAAAATGAGATAAGATTAAGAGCCGTGTCCCCGGATCAGAATCAGATAGAATGACAAGTGACAGGCAAAACAGTTGAGAGTTGTCAACTCTGTCTTTTGTCACATTGTCACATGGACACATCAAGCAAACCAAAGGACAGAATTGGCAGTATGTATATCACTTGTGGTTATGCTTTAATATATCCCAACAAGTTTCTTTAATTACATACGTCTGATACAAAGCTTCGTACGTTACTCATCAAAATTTCACAAAATTAATTCCACATATAACATATAAATTACGTGAATGAGTGGACTTGCTTGACTGACCGTGATCGCTGAAGGAAATCACAAAGTAGGTTTTGATAAAAAGTCTAATTGTTTTTGGTAATAAAGGTTGGTTGGATAAATCATAAATATAATATTTAGGAATTCCGGTGCTAACTGATGGAAGTCCTACACCTAACTAATCCCGGAAGGAAAAAAAACGAGAGGTGCAAGTAAAGGAAGAAGTGGAGTCCGATGTATACAATTTATACCCATCTGACGATCTGAGTAGTTAACTACTGCACCTATTAGAGGTTACTCCCATTCCCTTCTAAAAAGAGGAGAAAATCAAGAAATAATCAAGCAAGCACAGAGAAGGAAACAAACAATGGAACCTCTTCTTGAGAGGAGGAGAGAGCTCTCTAAGCCAGTGCCACTAACAGTGGTGATTAGCACTGCAGTGGCCGTTGCCGGGTCCTTCGTATTCGGTATTTCCGTATGTATAATTTCATTACTTTGATTTCTTGTCCTATGACTTTTTTTCTCTTTTTAATATTTAAAGATTGGAATTCATTATCTAAATTTTGAGGAACTGTGGTATGTTCAGGTGGGTTACTCCTCTCCGGCTCAAACCGGAATTATGCACGATCTTGATCTTTCTTTAGCTGAGGTAAACGTGTGTCAAGAACAATAGTGAGTTCTTAATTTATGATGGAAGGGGTTTATACTTTATAATTGCGATATTTTCTTTCTTTCTTTCATTTTTTTTTTTTTGTTCTGAAAATTTTGTTAACAGTACTCTGTGTTTGGCTCAATCTTGACTATTGGAGCAATGATTGGTGCCATTGTAAGTGGTAGCATCACAGAGAAAATTGGCAGGAGATATGTAAGTAGAAATCTGCTATTAATTTGTGTCCAAATAAAGATGGTTTGAGTAATGTTTAAAAAATTAATTAAGTTCTGATGTTAATTTCCAAATTCAGGCAATGTCAATAGCAGATGCATTGTGCATTGCAGGATGGCTTTCAATTGTCCTGTCTATGGTTTGTTAGATTTTCTAAATATTTTTTTGTTTCAATTAAGCGCCAATGATTAACTTTAGGTAATTAAAATTATTATGTTCTTCTCTAGAATTATTGGTATCTAGATGCCGGAAGATTTTTGGTTGGATGTGGCATCGGCCTCTTTTCTTATGTGGTAAGTATGCTTTTTACTAATTTAACAAATTATAGTTCGGTATCTGACCCATGTTTATGGATTCATTGTTCTAAAATCATGACTAAGTACATGCTAACAATAAATCAAATAGGTTCCGGTCTACATATCAGAGATAACCCCAAAAAATCTAAGAGGCAGCTTTGCAACAGTGAATCAGGTACAGTACTGATAAGAGATAAACAAGAAAAATTTTCCATTTCAGATTTGTGTATTTCTGTATGTAATGTCATAGTTACACAGCTGATGATATGTTGTGGTGCATCGCTTGCTTATCTGTTGGGTACCATTCTTTCTTGGCGCGCCTTGGCAATACTAGGCAAGGGTTTATTCGGAAATTAAAATAAGCAGCTAGTATGTAACTATGATATTTTTATTATGACATGCAAAAGATTATTTTGTACTTTGAATGCAGGTGTAGCACCATGTTTGTTCCAACTATTAGGCCTGTTATTGGTACCAGAATCTCCGAGATGGCTGGTTAGTAAAATTATGATTATAATTAAGTAACTACACTTAACTAACTGTAGGAGCTTTTCTTTATTATTTGCAATTATTAAGTTACACTCTTTGTGCACAGTCTAAAGTTGGTCATGATGAAGAATTTGAGGTGGCACTACAGAAGCTAAGAGGAAAAGATGTCGATATTTTTGAGGAAGCAGAGGAAATAAAAGTAACAGTTTAGCAGAAACACAAATTAACTTTTGGGATCTGAATTAAAACTCATTTGACTGCAACAAAGGTTGCAATATTTTTTTTGTGCATGTAGGAATTCACTAAAAAACTTGTGCAGCAGAAAGAGGCCAGTTTGATAGACCTGTTTCAGAAGGAATACTTATATGCTGTTACTGTAAGCATATATTTTTACTTTCCAAGCACTTAACATGTTGAAATAAAAATTTTTATGGTAGCCTATGTGTTGCCTACACCAAACACAATGATGCTTGGTGAAGCTGGTTCCTTGTATTATGTGCTGCTGGTACCTGCTCTGCTGGTACCAGCAGGATGTTTTACTGGTTCACCAGGCTAGTATGAATTAATGTAGAGAAATTAAGTGAAATGGAGACTGGAATCTCAGTACTATGTTGCTACATACCAGTATGGTACTAGCAGTTAAATTAGAGCTCATATAGGAATTAATTTGTTTTATCATCTTTTTTCCTAATTTTGGACAATGATGTCTAGCTACCACTAGAGATTCTCAACTGTATATATGAGATTCTGTGTTAAAATTTATAATTTTTTATCCTAGACATTTTTTATTCAATTAATATTCTGATCATCTAAAAAAATTGGTAATAGGTTGGAGTGGGGTTGATGGCACTTCAGCAGTTTGGAGGAGTGAATGCTATTTGCTTTTATGCTAGCGAAATTTTTGTATCTGCAGGTAATGGACAGATATTCTTAACCGTAAGAATAGCAATACCTAGCATTGCAATTATTACCATTTCTCATTAAGGATACTTATGTATGTGATAGGATTTTCGTCGGGAAACTCCGGGATGATTGCCATGGTGATTGTGCAGGTTAGCATTCAACGTTGCTGTATCGTAAGTTTGTGACAGGTTTTTTCTGCTGAGGAATCTGAATTTAGGAAAATATTTTAGGTACCAATGACTACTCTAGGTGTGCTTCTAATGGATAAAGCTGGAAGAAGGCCCCTCTTACTGGTATAACCATTTCAGCAAATATAATTTGATAAACAAGTGATATAATATATAAAAAGAGAATAAGTTGAGCAAATAAGTAACTTTTTGGTACAATTATCTACCATACTCTCAGGTTTCTGCCGCAGGTACATGCTTAGGCTGCTTTATGGTTGGATTGTCATTCTTATCTCAGGTTGAATATTTTTTAATGGTTTTGTATGTAAGAACAAACTTTTTTATCAATGGAAATTGTTAGAGGACCCTTCATTCGCTTATTTTACAGAAAATATAACATATATTGGATGTTTCATTTTAATTCTTTGATGTAGAATTATCAATGGGCAAAAGATCTTAACGTAATTCTAGCATTGGCTGGTATTCTGGTACTTGGTCTTCCCCTATTTGATTCATTGTCTGAGAATCAGATCTGGTATGTTGCTTTCGTCATCAATAATCTTTCTAGTTAAATTTATTTCATTTTTCTTTGTTTTCTTTTGAATTTAAGCAGGTGTATACTGGGTCTTTTTCACTGGGCATGGGGGGTATTCCTTGGGTAATTATGTCTGAGGTAAATACTTGAATTGTTCTTCGATGTTAATTGAATTGTTCGGTGATATCCTAAAATGGAGAATGATGCATTGCTTTTTGATGCGATATTATGTAGATATTCCCCATTAACATGAAGGGTACTGCCGGAAGCCTTGTAACCTTAGTTAGCTGGCTTGGTTCATGGATCATATCATACACATTCAATTTTCTTATGCTGTGGAGCGCTGTCGGTAAATTCCAATTTCTTCATATAATTTTAGATGTTAGCTAATTTGGCACCAACACAGAAGCTCTGTATAATTGATGAAGCTGGTGCCAAATTAACTTGACTGATGTATCAGCATGAGAATGTTGAATTTTTGTTTCTAGAACAAATCTGACAATCAGGTTTACTTTCTGTGCATACTTTACAGGTACATTCTTCTTGTTTGCAAGCATTTGCGGCTTCACTATTCTATTTGTTGCAAAGCTGGTGCCGGAAACAAAGGGAAGGACTCTGGAAGAGATACAAGCATCCATGAGTTCTTTCTAATTAATTAGATCTACATTAGTCACAGGTGTATATTGTTATGAAACTGTAATTCTTGTAGCTTACTCATAACATATATATGGCAATTTTAAGCTAGCCACTGCTCAATTACAATGCTTTTCAAAAGTTCAGATGCCAAATATGTGATGATATATTAATGTATATTGTATGAATCGACATATATGCCTTTATTTCAAAGGAAAAAAAATAACAATTCCATATATGGTTGACAAAGCAGCATTAATAATATACGAAGAGTTTTTTTTTTTTTTTTGAAATCTATATACGCAGAGTTACTGAATGGCAATGGCATCCGCTGCCATTGTTTTTCTATGGTTAACTCCTACCATACATTTCGTGAGTCTATGCAAATGGGACCCACAATAAAAAAGACACCCCTCTATTTCTAAAATCTGGTACCTTTATTTATTTGAAGCAAATCAAAGTTTCATGATAAATGTTACCTTTTTTTTTTTTGAAGCAACTTATTAAATTGGATAAAAGAACTAATATTCAAATTCAAGAATTAAAAACCATTTTTTAGTGAAACTTTATCTTACATAATTGCATATTATTTATACCATACAAAATTTTCTTATATGAAATTAAATTTGAGAGTGTAAAATAAAAAATTAAATAAAAATAATATTTAGCTATATACATACAGTAAATGGACATTTTAATTTGAGAATGCAGATAACCGATTAATAACCGATTATTTTATTTTTATTTGTATAAATTAGCTTTAGCAGGCTAGCTGTTGGTTTTAATTTTTCAGTTAACTTGATGCAACTACCGCACAGATTATCATCGTTTTTTTTTTAGGTTAAATTATAGTTCAACGAACCAAAATATAGCAAATGAATTTAATCACCGAATTAAGTTAAATAACTATAAGTAACCCAAGCTTTGACTTTGACTGGTAATCATGCTAGTTTTTACCAAACTGTTTAAATTAACTACCAATTTTTATCGCAACACCTCGATGGTATAGGGAATTATCATATTTATCTGTTCGGTAGTCACTAATCCTATAGAAATATTTTTTTATCAGGAGAGGATTCCATATTATATTTGGTAAAATCCTACAAAGAGCTCATCATTGATAGGAAAAAAATACTCCAATGCAACCTAATTAATATTTTTCTCTAAAAACAAATATTTTAGATGAATAAATTTCTATTAGGAATTGATAGTATAGCCTACCGAACAATGAATAGAAATTATTTCCTATAGACTCCCAAAATTCCTATAGAAACCTACATGATTTGTATCTGCCGAACAGGATAAACTGTTTAAACTAGTTTTTACCAATCTCATGCACAAAAACACAGACATGTTTATGTAAAAAAAATAAATTAATAAAAGTTGGTAAAAAAATGTGCTGAACCTTTTTTAACATCGATCTTACACCAAAAAAAAAATAAATAAAATAAAATAGTACGAGTCCATTTATTGGTTTATCACACATTTACATTGTATGTTGTCTTTTGATGAACCATATAGAAGTTGAGATACCAAACACATCCATAAATCACTTGCAACAATTGTGTTCGTTAAAACTTAAAACAGAGATCGGTATTATTAGGAGGAACAGGAAACCAGTGTTATGCTAATTTCGGAATAAGGTAGAAATAGACGGATACTTGATCAGTTTGGCACAAGATCAGTGATGTATGTATGTACTGGGTGTGGCAAATTGGCAAAATGTGTGTTCAAGTAGTTCCAACTACAATCACTCACTCAACATCTGTAACGGAAAAAGAGCGTAAATGGTGGCAGTTTTTTCGGTTGACAGATGAGATTTTCTAGTCTGCAGATTTTAAGCTAATTAGGTCGTACTATTATATGTGGCGTTTTTTATGTTGTAAATTATGGAGCAAATTGTTAAATTGTCTTTCTGAAAATCTTTTTAGGATATATAACAGAAAGAAATGTTAATGAGTACAAATTTACAATATTTAGAGAACAATGCGTCAAAAGAAATCAAATAAATTAAGAATGAAGAAGGGAATATTGGTTCAAATAAGATAAACATGCACAATTAATACAATTAATATTTTGTTTAACAGTGCTTCATGTTTGTTCAAAAAGTTTTCCATACGAACAAATTAATTACCTAAATGACACATGCTACAGAGTTAATTTGATTAAATCCACTATAGGGATTTGCCACATAAATTGTTTCAGAAACCATATTACAGAAGATTTGTGACAAGCTTAAAATAGAAACAAATTCTGACATGCTACATCACTCTTAGTACCTCGTGCTAACGTGTACCAGGAGATATCCATTCCATACATAGGTGCTGCTCGCCGAACGAACGGTGTACGGTACGGCAAGCCCGACCATCTGTTAATTTTAGGGTTGCAACATTATAAATGCCGCTCCGGAGGGATGCAGAGAGCCATACATGCAGAAAGCTCACAAGAGCGCAAACAAGAGGAAGGCATACCCTGAACAAAGGGTGGCAGCGGCTCAGTCGAGTCGTTGACAGCTCCGAGAATGAGAACAAAGGTGCTATTGCCGCAACAATGTTTTCTGCACGCGCTCTTTAGCCAGAATCATCATAGTCCCCGTGCTCGGCCTAATTCAATCCCTAAGTCTTTCAGAAGAAGGAAAGAAGTGCCCCGTCGACCAAGGCAATCCGCTGCTGCGCCTGTAGCGGCTGTAAAGATCTCGAAATCTGGTTCCTCAATTAAAACTTCAGTTGATCAAAGAATGTCCAACCAAAATGTGACCACACAAAATTTCCCGATCAAATATGTAATCACCGAGGAGAAGTTGATTCAGTATAAAGATGACAATAAAATAGCCTTGCGAGAGCTGAGAATTAAGGTGCTCAAAGAAATGCAATTGCGGATTACACCCGGTAATCTTCCCCGATCACCGAAAATGTATGCTGGACCTGTGGCAGCACAGCCCCCATCACCGAAGGATCTTCCCCGACCAAGATTTGTTAGAGGCTTCAGCCATGGCAGGACAAACATGGCTGGTTTCCCTCCAAAATTGTAGAAGAAGAACGATGAACCCCGTCAAATATCTCTTCTGTTTCCTTCTTTTCCTTTTAATCATCCTTTGTTAGACGATCGACGGGCGGTCTTCCATTCATTTTTTGTAGAGTTGGCAAGAACGACCCCGAGATCTTTTAGTATATCCTGGAGGGGAAGAAGCATTAGAGGGGCTCAAATTGTTGGATGGAATTGTTGCAAATATCAGAAGAAAGAACAGTGGATTGAAGCATCTAAAAATTTTATAGGCGGATTCATGAAGGATGCTTTAATTGTAAATTAACATGCTCTCTTCTTCTTAATGAAAATTATTATCTTGTGAGAGCAACCTTTTGTAAGGCTCATTGTTAATCTTTGATTAGAAATTAAAGAAAAGTACATATAGATTCTAACATATAATTAGTGCCCAAAGTGAAATATTGTGAGCACTGAACTGACAGCATCAAATCTCAACTGTACCACTCGGTACAACATTATTTATAAGTACTAAAAAGATTGCCCTTGCTCACAAACATACGAGATGATGTTTTCGGTTCGGTTGATACAACCGTCAGATCTTAAGAGCAGGACTCTGCTCTCGATTCTTAAGACCAACTGATTCTCACACAATTAATCAGCTGCTTTTGAGAGAGCAGGGCCCTACTCTTAAGATCAGACGGTCGGTATCAACCGAAAACATCATCTCGCCGGGATCTCCACCGTTAGATTTGAAGAGTAGAGACATGCTCTCAGTTCTCAAAGGCACTGGATCTGGACCCAATCAATGGGCCAATACAAATTCAATAATAACAAATTAATAATTCATACAAGTCACTAAAAACTATACCTAACCAGTAACCATCATGCCACCATTAAGTCAGTTGTACCAGTACCACATGGACCGTTGGATCTCCTCGAGATTCGTGTATGCTCAAATCTTGAGGCAATCCAACGGTCCATGTGCTGTATGGCACGCCATATGTTAGGGCCCCAAATCCCATGTAGCATTACTAGAGGTGGCAAATCGGGCGGACGGGTCGGGTTCGGGTTCGGGTCGAGCGGGTCGGGTCAATTTGACCCTCTAGAATATCTCAGGTTGGGTCAGGTCAATTTTAATATCTACTTTTTTTGGATTGTATGTTGATTTGAGTTGGATTGGATGTTATTTGATCTCGGGTCGGGTCGGGTTCGGATCAGGTCGGGTCGAGTCGGGTCAGTTTGATTATCTGAAAAATTTCAGGTCGGGTCGGGTTCGAGTCAGGTCGGGTCAGACGGATTTCTTGGGTCGGGTTGGGTTCTGCCACCTCTAAGCATTACCATATTCGCACTGCTGTTGGGCCCCAAATCCCAATTCCCGCTGCAATCAGACAGACTCCAAGGCGCAAAATTGTCAACGGGAGCAGTTATGACTTGTCACTTATGAAAGGGTAGTATACTGTGTACAAAAGAAAACTTGTATTCTTTCTTTTCTTTCACAGACCACAGACCACACAGTGCACTCTCATCTGAGCTCACTTCCCACTCACACTTCCAGCAATGGCTCCTCTCTTCCTCACCATCCTATTCCTCCTCCTCTTCCCCCTCACTCGATTCCTCTACCGCCAGTTCTACCTCCCTTACCTCACCTCGCTGCACTACAGCAATCAGGGCATCACCGGCCCGCCCTGGAGCCTCATATCCAGCAACGCGGCCGACTACCGGGCGATCATATCCAATTCCCAGTCCACGCCTCTTTCCTCCATCCACCACGACGTGGTGGACCGCGTAGCGCCCTTCTTCTCCCGCTGGATCTCGCGGTTCGGGTCCCCCTTCGTCTACTGGTTCGGGTCCCGGCCCCGGATTGTGATTACGGAGCCGGACCTTGTTAGGGCGGTCCTGCTGGATGCGACCGGGCTGTTCCGGAAGGGCCGGACAGGGAACAACCCGCTTGCCAGGCAGCTCTTCGGTGACGGCCTGCCCGGCCTTGATGGCACCAAGTGGGCTCACCACCGCAGGATTATTGCTCCCGCCTTCAACATGGAGCGTGTCAAGGTTAGCGGTCCAGTCAACTTTGTGCTATTTTTTATTTGTTTTGGCACGGTTTTATCTATTTATGCCCAATAGAAGTTTGAAAGTGCACTGAAATGTCACAAAATTGAAAATTATATACAACTGCAAAATTAGTGATTTTTTTTTTATTTTTTTGCCACAAAAGGCGGCAAATTGTCAATGATTATTTATTTTGCGACATTGTCATATAGGTGAATGTTGATTATTGAAGTAATGATATAAAGTAGAGAAAATAAAACATATTTATCATAATTAATTAAGAGGAGGGATCCATTGACAATGGTTATTTTGACAATTTTGATAATTGTAACTTTAAAAAATTTATAAAAATTCATAAAAAATCTTAAAAATAGAAAAAAGTTTATGAAAGTTATGCTTAACTTATAGATTGATTATATTTCCAATTATATTCAATTTAAGCGATATTTGATAGCTCTTTAAAGATCTTTTAATTACAACCGTTAAAAAATGTACAAAATTTTGATAAGGCATCAAATGATATTCAAATTGATTGAAATTTGAAACACTATCAATCTATAAGTTAAATAATGCATCCAAACAACTTTTTTCATTTTTAAAATTTTTTATGAATTTTTACAAATTTTTAAAGATAACCATTGTCATGATTGTCAAAATAGGCATTGTCAATGGATCCCTCCTCATTAATTAAATAATGTAATCTGGCTAGACAATGGGTCAAAAGTTGTCTCATTGATTTTTTATTTATAAAGTGCATCGTGAGGTGTTGTTCTCTTCATTTATTGGAGTTTCTCTGTTGGCTCGGGTTTGATGGTTTTTGTCTTGCATCTACGGATGTCAAGTTGCAGGATTAGAATTTTGTATCTAAATTTGCAGGTCTATGTGCCAAAGATCTCACATACTATGTGGGCTGATTTTAAGTACAATTGCATACTAGGTGCTGTTATATACACTAACCTGGTTATGATATTAGATAAACAAATTTTCTCAACATTTATGATATTAATAAACATACTATTTTACCTGTTTTTCCTGGTGTCAAAATGAAATTACTTCCAATTGTTAAAAATGTCCTCTGAGGAAGAGGCTTACAATTGTTACAAACAAAGTTTCAAATATGAAGCTGATTGATCCCTGATTGATGCAATCATGGTTACCATTTACCAGTGCCATTAAACTGTAGTTTTGCACATTTGGCAATTGGAGAACTCACACTTCTCTGTTTAGAAAATTTATGCTTATTATCTATACGTTGTATCCCACAATGCACACTACGCTTTTGTCAAATTAATTGCCGTGTTAATCTGTTGTTAGTGGATCCCAACCATTTATAATAACTCAGAGTTTACATTATCCGAGGTAAAGTTGCATGAGAGATTGAAACCAGGGAGATCGAGAAGTTATGACTGTTGACTGATATGATGTTAGTAAATCTAATCTAATCTACACCATACACCCTACCTAATTCGCCCCATCCGGGTTTCGATCCCAAGTCTCCACATAGGGAGCTAATTATTATATCAAACTTTGTGGGGGACTTTGATGTTCTAGTTACACATGCTATAACAGGTACAGTTTAGTACCTTTTTTGAAGAGTCACTCCACTGTGAACAACTTGAATGACAGGATCATTTTAATTATGTTTAGGCTTGGATTCCAGAAATTGCTGTAACGGCTTCCTCTATGTTGGACAAATGGGAAGCACAGGGAGGCACACGCGTGGAGTTTGAAATAGAAGTGCACAAGGAATTCGAGACATTCACTGCTGATGTCATCTCACGTGTGGCATTTGGTAGCAGCTACGAGGAAGGAAAACGGGTGTTTGAACTCCAAGACGAGCAAGCCCATCTGGTGTCCATTGCAATACGATCGCTTTATTTCCCTGGGTTTAGGTGAACCTTTTTTCTCATTGTTATTTTAATTTAGATGGCATGATTGTTTTGTGTTTTTTGTTCCTCTAGTTTTAGGAACTAAAAAGATGTTTTGCAAACCACTGATTTGACTGCACTTTTAAATAACATCCAACATTTGTAGTGTTTATAAGTGGTAACATCCTTAGGGATGATTGCAAATACATTCAAAATTAAATCCTAAATTAGAAAGTGGATGGCTAAGTGCAACACAAATACTGCCAAGTGCCAACATATTCCAAAATGAGCCCTATACTTAATTTAGCACTTGAATTTTGATTGTTTAATATATGGTTATTAGAAAGGTTTCAGTGACATTGATTTTGTTATAAGCCCCACAAAACAGAATTTTTCATGATATTACAAGAACTTTCAGTGAAATATTAACCATTTTTCACGGACTTATCATTGATGTTGCAATTAGAAAGGTTCAGTGATGTTTTGAAATGACACAAAAAATTGTTGATTAATTTGTTGCAAGTGTGAAAGATGTTTAAGTGTTTGCAAAAGAAAAAAAAAAAGAGTTTTTTTTCCCATGAAAGCGACATCTTTTACCTGTCCAAACTCCCTGTACTCAGGTTTATACCCACAAAGAAAAACCAAATGAGGTGGAGGGTAGACAGAGAAATACGCAACTCCCTTCGCAGACTAATTGAGACAAACAGATTCAAGTGTGAAGATTCCAAAAACCTTCTTGGGCTAATGTTAGAAGCTAGCAAGGCTGATGGACAGGAGCTGGGAATTGAAGAGATAATAGACGAGTGCAAAGCATTTTACTTTGCTGGTAAAGAAACAACAACTAACTTGTTGACTTGGGCAGTGCTTCTCTTAGCAGTTCATGGGGAGTGGCAACACAAGGCCCGTGAAGAGGTCATGGCGGTTTGTGGAAAGGATCGGCACCCGAGGGCAGATGACTTGTCCAACTTGAATACTGTAAGTTTCTATAATATAGCTTGACATTATTATTGTATAAACCATTGAGGTTCTGGTCTTCTTGTTTAATGCTTTTCTTGATCATTTATCATTTATTACACAGACTAATTTTTTTGTAAAAATTTGCATCTTTGCTACTGTATTTTTCTGTACATACAGGTTAGCATGATTCTGAAAGAAACTCTCCGTCTCTACCCCCCCGCGATTTTCCTCAATCGGCTAGCCACCAAAGATACCAAGCTAGGCAAGTACGACATCACCAAGGACACCCAAGTACAACTCGCTCTCATATACATTCACCATGACCCCAAAATCTGGGGCGTAGATGCACATGAGTTCAACCCGTTACGGTTTGCTGAAGGCACTAGCCACCACCTTGGCGCGTACCTCCCTTTTGGAGCTGGACCTGCCATTTGTGTCGGCCAGAACCTTGCAAATATAGAGGCAAAGTTGGCGCTTGTGATGGTATTACAGAGGTTTCAGTTTAAGGTCTCACCTTCTTACTTGCATGCACCAATGTTGTTCATCACACTTCAACCACAACATGGAACCCAAATTCTCTTCCGCAAGATTTGAAATAGATGGCCGGTAAGTCGAAAAAGTGTCTTGGATTCATGATGGATATAAGAAATAATTCGCCCCTATCATGACAATGCCCTGGATTCATGTATATACTATACTGCACCTTGAATTTTTGTACAGTGTAATGTAAACATAGTACAGTGTATATTCTATTGATGCTTGTTGAATCCATGAAGAACTTGTGTAATAATAACATTTGCACTTCGAGTCAAAAGTGCAGAGAGCTCTGAATTTTGTCTTTTTTTTGTGGCCGAATTGTCAATTTATGTTAAATAACTCATCTCTTGTTTGTTTGATGATTTATAAATCTATCTTGCATTCAACAAATTGTACTTGGTTTATAAAATATAGGTATAATTTCAAATATATGCATAGTAAAATCGATAAATGATCTTTTCAATCAGGAGTTTAGTTTTTCGGGTTCAGGCTTTTGGGGTTTGGGGTGTAGGATTAATGCAACTAGGGCTGTCAAAAAGTTTGTAGCTCGTAATTTACTCGAGTTCGATTCGGTCTGAGCTTGAGTTCGATTTAGCTCGATTCGATTTTTTGTCAGCTCGAGTTCGATTTAGCTTGCCTCGATTTTTTCTTGATTCGATTCAGATTTGATTCGTAATATATAGCTAGATATGTAGTAATTTGGATATATTTTGAACTATTTTGTCAAAAGTGTTTGTAATAATATATTTATTTTATTCTTTAATTAACAAAATATACTTATTTTATTGTTGAATTAATAAAATATAAATTTTTTAATCATATTTTATTATAAAATTAGTAAAAATAGAGATAATTAATTTATATTATCAAAGAAGAACAAAATAATATACTTATTTTAGCTCTAATTATCTATAGTAATATGAAAAATAAATATAAAGATATATTAATTGAGCTCGATGGGCTCGAAGCTTGATTCGAGTTCGAGCTAGTTCGGTTCAGTTTAGCTTGAGTTCGATTTAGCTCGAGTTCGGTTTAGTTCCAACTCGATTCAATTCAAGTTCGATTTAGATCAAATTCGATTTGATTCAATTCGTTTACAGCTGAATGCAACGTTAGTTAGACTATTTGTTGTTAAAAGACGCGATTTTGAAAAGAAAATACTTATTTGGACAATAACTGTGCAAATACTATTTAATTTATTCCGTGCATGTTGATAACGTTAATTAGACTATTTGTTTCTTAAAGACGCGATTTTTTTTTTTTAAAGTTACTTATTTGGATAATTACTGTACAAATATTATTTTATTTGTTCCGTGCATGTTGATCGATCCTTGTGAAAATATAGTGAAAAGAGTATACAATCAATCTCCACGTACTGCTCCAAATTAAAAGTGACATACATAATCATCATGTTTGGTTAGATCTTAAGTGGAGAATAATTGCTGTATTCTTTCTTTAAAGAGTCAAACATAAATAATATGAGACTCTCTAAAAAGAAATAGACATATGTTTGGGCTCCTTAACTTATTGAGCGTGGTATAAGTTATTCCGCCCGAGTTATGCCTTTGTGGGCCCCCATAATCAATAGAAAAGTTATATTTATTGATATTTTGGTCTTTCTCCTTCTCCCAGACGTTTTTTTTTTTTCTCCCAACTTTTGTATTCATTCCACTTCTTCATATGAAACAGAAACCAGATCACTAAATTTCGGTTAGTAATATTTTGATCGATTCAACACAGTAAATTACTCGTCTCCTTTTCCTCTTTCCATTGACATCAGTCATGGGGTTATTCCAATCTTGGTACGACATATCTACAATGCTATAGGCCATAAAAATGGTTGTAAGACAGCTGGGGTGAATGGAAACAATAATGGTGAACCGGAATCAGACGATGTAACTGCGATTGGCAAGATTTTGGGGAAGTATATGCAAATTTGAAATTTTTTATGCGAGCTGTTCTTGGACAAGAGCTCGAAATTTTGTAATTCCGAGTGTGTCAATGTAGCTACCCGCTAAACCGACCCGACACCCGACCGGTAACAGTGCTAATTTAAGTTTGTTTTTATGGAGTCGCCACCCGATTTTTACCGTGAAAGATACAAGTAAAATTTTATTTTTAGCCCAAGGATAAGGTGGATTCGTGCATTGATTATGAATGTGGAAGGTGTTAGGCACCACACTCACCCGAAAAACTTTCGGTCTCTACTAATCTGGCCTTAGGAAAATATTACAACAAAGAAAATTTATTTATCTTTTTTTTTTTTATAAAGAAGAGGAAAGAAAAATAAGAGACGGAAATTAAAAATACGACTAAAGAAACAACAATAACAACGATAGAAATAGCAAATAAAAAGAAAGAAGTAGATAAAGAGAAGTTTAAAAGTTATTGAAAATATTGGCAAGTCGGGAAAAGCCTCCTCCACCGAGCATCATCTAGGCATTTGGTTGGAAGTGCTTAACGACTTGGATGACTAGACTTTGGCAATCGAAGGTTCGACGGGATTTCGACGCCGACGAGGGAGCTTAGCTACACCTATCCTTCTATGTTTCACTCATATTATTATCTTGCTCACTACTTAGGAGATGAACAAGATTTTATTGTGGAACTCTCTTTCTCACAAGTATGGGATAGATTTCACTCTCACTTGTGCATTACACTCACTCTACTAGCCATGGAGAAGATGCAAAATGGGGAGGGGTATTTATAGGTGAGATGGCCATGCAATTGGACAATGAATGTGGGTCCTAATATACACATAAAAATGCACATGCATGAAAATGCCAAATGATAAATACATTTTGCCTAAATATGCCATGCTTAACTAAAAAATTGTGCAATACAATGATAATGGTGCAAGTTTGTATCTTGGTTAAGATTTTTTCCATTGAAGTTTGTGTGAAGTACCTTATAGTCCTTAAATTTGACTTCATTTGATTCTTTGAAATTTGTATCATGCAATCTTTAAAATTTGTATCATGCACATAGATCCATGAAATGTCTTCATATGAAATGTTTTTATTTGGTCTTAGAAATTTGTAACATGCACAAATGTTCATGAAATATTTTTATTTGATCTTAGAAGTTTGTATCATGCACAAATGTTCATGAAATATATATATATATATATATATATTTTTTATTTGATCTTAAAAATTTGTATCATGAATTTATGTCTTTACTTGATCTTTGAAATTTGTATCATGAACACATGTATTTATTTGATCTTCAAAATTTGTGTCATGGCTTGTTTTCATTTGATTCTTAAAATTTGTATCATGGAAATATGTCTCTATTTGATCTTTAAAATTTGTGTCACATGACTTGTTTCCATTTGATTTTTGAAATTTGTATCATGAAAACATATCTCTATTTGATCATATGAGCATATGAAATGGGCACCAATCAGGGTACATTCTGGAATTACATCCTTTAATTATTTCCCTGCAATTTTTTTGGATTCTTCTTGGAATGCACGGATTTAATCATGAAGTATTAACTATATTGGAACCATACCATGTTGCCATATACTTGTAAATTTTAATCTCAATACACGTGCTTTGATATGGAAGGAGTAATTATCCTTGGTTCAAATCTTTGGCACATTTACTTGACTAGAATGTGAAATACATGCTAAAAATAATTAGTGCATTCATAATTTCTGGAAATATGTCAAGCCCTTGGCAATAGCCACTATGCATGCAATAGTCCTTATGAAAATGAGCCAGTGCATCTTTTTATTCAAATACATTTGGTCATGACTCATAGAAAGGAGACACATGAGGAGTCTTACCATGGAAGATTGGAGAAGAGTATCCGTACTAATTTGGTCTATTCATGATAAAATATCTTACATGTAGGTTAATAATTTTAACTTTTCATTTGGTCACATTGATATAAACCAAGTATTTATGTATGATATGTGGCTCAAAATTGATGCAACTCCTCATGGCATCTATTAAAAGTTTACGTAAAAGTTCATATAGTTCTCATGCAAAGTTAGCCCATGGTGATCGATGATTGATTTTTTTATTTTTCTTCAATTTCCCTAAACATATTTGAATTAATCTTCATTGTATGACAACAATTACATTGTTGGCTTGAAAACCCATTTTATTGTAAAGAGTCTAGTGATAATCCATTTGCCAAAATTATATATATTTATTTTTATTATTTTTTTCTTTATTCATTATTTTACTACATGATAAAGAGACAAAAGTGGGGTCATTGTCTAGAAACTTGGATGAAAATATCTTACTTATGTCTCAAGAAAATTACAAATGCAAAGTCCAAGGCAAGTACGATGAAAAACGGTTCCATATTTTAGTATTTAATCAATTTCATTAGTATTTATTTGAAAGTTTATTTTATATGAGAAATTTCATAAGCATGAGAATTGTTATAATATCTAAGGTATTAATTTGATTCATTTTTGTTGCGTATTAATTTTCTGGTGCATTGAAGATAATATGCTTAGACATTTGTTGCCAAGATGTGTTGACAATAATTCTTTGTAAATTTCATAACTAAGGAACATATTATATGCCAAAGAGATCCATTAATGATTTGGAAAAACAATCTTAGTATGGTGCATAGTTTGAGCCCATCAATAATATTTACTGTTATTGTTACTATTCTCATTAGTATTTTACTGTTATTGTTACTATTCTCATTAATATTAAAGCTTTTTAATTTATGGACCTTTGTTTTACATATGCATTAAGGATTGAAGCGATACTTTTCATGGCCGATATATGCGGATATTTGTCTTCCACTTTTTCAGAATTATTGTCAGAATTTTGTCTATTTATGCTAAAATTCGGGTCAAAGATATTATTATTTTAGGGAACAACATGCAAAGGTGTCTCTTCTGTTTCTTTTTATTTGTCTGATAAGGGTGCTTGTTTTTATATTTTGTATTTGATTATTTATTTATCACTATTATTATTATTTTAATGTTTTATTGTGAATGACTTATATAGACTTAAAATGAAGAAGCTTGCATATGCTGATGAGATGCCCGGGTGCATATTATTAAGGAAATGTTAACTAATAATTTTGAAAGATGCAACATGATGATACCATGCAATTAAGAAATAAATTAAGACTAGATTGAGTGAATACTTATCTGAGTACTGGATTCGGTATTTGGGGTTCATCCAAGTCGTTAATTTTGGGGTGTCTACAGCTGCCCCTCTTCAGATGGCGTTGGTTCACAATGCTAGCTGAAGAAAGAAGACACCTTTATGTTTATCAAATAGATTATAATTTAAGGTTTGGCATAAGAACCGCTAACTTCACACTTCAGCTTGATGGGTCCCTCAGGCATCAGGCATTCGAGGGTAAATCCCACACTCGCTGAGTCCAGTTAACTACTAGGCATTAAACCTCAATTATAATCTTTTTGATAAATTCAATTTTGGGTTAAACAAAACAAATGCTAAATAATTAAGGAGGAGGCCATAAATGTGACTTGCCGAAATTAGTATAGCCACTTGATATACCATTGTAAACATTGTGAGTTTAAATGGTATATGTATGGGCGTAAAATGATTCGGTGGTCCCTTGTAGTATTTCGGCCTCAGAAGCCATAAAAATTTTCCCACAAGGGGTATTGATTTTGTTTTAAAGGCATCATCAACGGCCACTACAGGGAGCCACTCGGGTACCTGCAGGGTTAGCACAAGTAAAATATATATGGTCTGGTTGGTTGGTACTATACCGGACTATTCTAAAGGTCCATTAATTTTCTGGTTTGGGTATGGCATACCGGACTACAAAAGGTTAATAACCGTACTGTATCTAGGTTTCATAATAGCTTGTCATTAATACGAATCGCTTCACGATCTTTTTTTTTTTTTTTTTTTTTTGTGATAGCCTCTTTAAGATGTATGTGCAAGATGAAAGGTACGTCAGACTTAAAACTTTGATATGCATGGGTATGTGGAGTATGCGGATAGTGATGGTATTTGTGTCAAGTAGATGATTGTCATTTAGTGGATAGGAAAGATTGGAGATATATTTAAGTCAAGTGTTTAAGTGTATTCAACATAGAAACTTAGCCACCATGATATGCAACCTTCACTTCTCTTTTCATGGTTTCCACCACCACCCATTCTTTTAGAGTGCCATCTAATTCACCACTTCACCTCTATTATCCGGTTTTACCATCAAAGTGCCAACAAAAATTCTATGATGAGTGCCAAGTTGTAATTTGGGAGTGCCAAATTGTACCGGGGCTTAATGGATGTGGCGCCGGTTAAGGTTTTCACCACACCCTCTCCTTTCTCCTTTCTCCTTTTTTTTTTATTTTTTTTATTTATTTATTTTTTTTTTACTTACAATGCACATATATGTCTCAAAGGATTACGCTTCTTTTCTTTTTAGCCATGTAGGGCTCATTGAAACCACAAGTATTTAGAGGGGGTATATGGGATAGCTATGTGGTATATGGGTTGTATTTGGATGGTTGGATATATGAGGGTATTAGAGAAGTTTATATGAGGCTATTTTAGTGGAGTTAAATGGAAGCAGGTTTTTCATGTGGTAAAGGGTGATGACCAAGACATCTTACTAAGGTACTTGTATGAGAGGTTCATGGGTAGGACCTTATCTGGGTAGGAAGTCAATCTTTATTTGGTCCTTAGAGGCAGCAAAGTGGCCATTCATTTTTTTTTTTTTTCATTTCTTTTTTTTTTCATTTTTTTTTTCATTTTTTTTTCATTTTTTTCAGCTTTCTTCTTCTTTTTTTTTTTTTTTTGTTTTTGTTTAAGTTTTACAGCTACAATGGCATGAGGTCTTAGTAAGATGTCTTAGTATGCAAGAGGGCATTATTTTAGTGGTTAGGGACTAGTGTATTTGGGGTTACTTGTGATTTCAAAAGTATATTAAAAAGAAACTAAGCATAATACCTTTTTACATATTGTGCATTGATTGGCTCCGCGTGTTCATCTCCATCCATGTCTCCAAGTCGGATGGCGTTCCCTGTATACACTTCTTTAACCACATACGGGCCTTCCCAATTTGGTTTAAACTTACCATCATTGCCCCTAATTTGTTTTAATACCAAATCTCCTTTTTTAAATTCACGTGGTTTCACCTTTTTATTATAAGCCCTTGCCATTCTTTTCTGATAGCATTGTGCATGACATAAAGCTTTCAATCTTTTTTCTTCAATTAAATTTAATTGGGCGTACCTGGATTGCACCCATTCTGCTTCTTCCAACTTCGACTCCATAAGGACCCATAGTGATGGTATTTCCACTTCCACCGGGAGTACCGCCTCCATCCCGTAGGTCAATGAATAAGGGGTCGCTCCAGTAGAGGTACGTATAGAAGTACGGTATGCCCATAATGCATAAGGGAGCATCTCATGCCAGTCTTTGTGAGTTATAACCATTTTTTCAATTATTTTTATAAGGTTCTTATTGGCAGCCTCAACCGCACCATTCATTTGAGGACGGTATGGTGAGGAACGATGATGTGTAATTTTAAATTGTTTGCATAAATCTTCTACCTTTTTTGCAGTTAAATTAGTACCGTTATCGGTTATAATTTCATTTGGCACTCCATACCTACAAACCAGGTTATTTTTAATAAATTTGCACACATGTGTTGCAGTGATTGTGGAATATGATGCCGCCTCGACCCATTTTGTAAAATAGTCGATAGCGACTAGGACAAATTCATGACCATTTGATGCTTTCGGGTTAATTTTTCCAATGATATCTATTCCCCAAACGGAAAAAGGCCAAGGAGAGGATAAATTATGTAAATGAGAAGAAGGGGCATGGATAAGATTACCATGAATTTGGCACTCATGACATCTTCTCACGAACTCACAGCAATCTGCTTCCATGGTGGACCAGTAATATCCTTGAAGCATTATTTTCTTTGCTAGCATGACGCCACTCATGTGCGGGCCGCAAACTCCAGCATGAACCTCTTGCATCACCTCTTGTGCCTCGGCCTCGTCAAGACACCGGAGAAGGACATGATTATGGGATCTTTTATAGAGGTGGTTTCCGCATAAGGTGAACTGCATGGCTAAGCGTTTTATGGTTTGTTTATCGGTTTGGTTGGCTTCTGTGGGAAATGAGTTGTTTTCAAGGTATTGTTTTATGTCATAGTACCAAGGTAGGTTTAGGTTTTTATCATGGGGTTCTATTTGGAGACAGTATGCAGGTTCATTTTGGTCATTTATTTGGATGGTGGTGGTTTCATCGGTTAGCTCTATCCAAGCTGCTAGTGTGGCCAAGGCATCGGCATAAGAGTTTCGGTTTCGGGATAGATAAGTGAACTCGATCGCATCAAACTCCCCTGTTAATCTTTCTAAGTACTCAAAATATGGGATTAGCTTTTCGTCTTTAGTTTTCCATTCCCCTTTTATTTGACTAATTATTAGAAGTGAATCACCAAAAACGTGAAGATGAGTAACATTTTGTTCTATGGCCATTTTTAATCCCAAAATGCATGCTTCATATTCCGCCATATTATTAGTACATTCAAAATGTATTTTTGCGGATGCCGGGAACTTACTTCCATATGGTGACTCTAGGACTGCCCCTATACCTTTTCCATGTTTATTAACTGCACCATCAAAATATACCTTCCATGGTGGATTGGAATGTGTGTTACAAGATGTACTTGGGGTGGTAAATAATATTTCTTCATCGGGAAATTCTTCATTAATTGGTTCTAAGTCAGGAACAGCCGAATCGGCTAAGTGATCGGCTATCGCCTGTGCTTTAATTGATTTTTGGACAACATATGTGATGTCAAACTCAGATAAAAGTAAAAGCCATTTAGAACTACGCCCAACCAAAGCCGGTTTTTCAAACAAATATTTTAAGGGATTTATTCTTGATATGAGGTGGATTTGGTGGGACAACATATAATGTCTTAGTCTTTGTGTGGCCCATACAAGAGACAAACAAACTTTTTCTACCGGTGTATACCGACTTTCACAACCTGTGAACCTTTTACTCAAATAGTATATGACATGTTCTTTACCTATTTCATCATGTTGGCTTAGGACACTACCCATTGAGGTTGGGGTGGTAGATAAATAAAGGAGGAGTGGTTTTCTAGGTTTAGGTGGCATTAAGATAGGAGGTTTTAGGAGGTAAAATTTTAATTTTTCAAAAGCATGTTGGCACTCATCATTCCACCCTTTTTCAGCATTTTTTCTAAGTAACTTAAAAATTGGTTCACAAGTTGGAGTTAATTGTGAAATAAACCGGCTTATGTATTGTAACCTTCCTAATAGACCTCTAACTTCTTTTTCAGTTTTAGGTGGTGGCATTTCTATAATGGCTTTCACTTTACTTGGGTCCACTTCTATGCCCCTACGGCTTACAATAAATCCCAAAACTTTCCCTTTAGTGACACCGAAAAAACATTTTTGTGGATTTAACCTTAAATTATATTTTCGGGCTCTACTTAAAACTTTTTCAAGACATTCTAAATGATCTCTTGCTTTTTTAGATTTTGCAATCATGTCATCTACATAGACTTCTACTTCTTTATGCATCATGTCATGAAATAATGCGGTCATAGCCCTTTGATATGTTGCCCCTGCATTTTTAAGCCCAAACGGCATAACCCGATAACAAAATACCCCCCAAGGTGTTATAAAAGATGTTTTTTCCATGTCTTTTTTTGCTAAATGAATTTGGTTATAACCGGAAAAACCATCCATAAAGGACATCATTTCATGACCAGCGGTATTATCAACCAAAAGGTCAATGTGTGGTAAGGGAAAATCATCTTTAGGACTGACTTTATTTAGATTTCTGTAATCTACACACATTCTTACTTTTCCATCTTTTTTAGGTACAGGGACAATATTTGCTAACCAATATGGGTACGGGGAAACTTGTAAGAAACCAGCGTTGTATTGTTTTATTACTTCTTCTTTAATCTTTAATATCCATTCGGGTTTTAACCTTCGAAGTTTTTGTTTTACTGGTTTTGCCCCTATTTTTAGTGGTAACCGGTGTACAACTACATTTTCATCTAAACCCGGCATATCCGCGTATGACCATGCAAAAACATCCATGTAACTCTTTAAAAGGTTGATAAGTTTAGGTCGCATATCTAGTGGTAAGTTAGTTCCTATATGAATACACTTAGGTTCTTCATTTTCACTTAAATTTATCTCCTCAATTTCCTCATGGGTTGACATAGTTGGATTTTCATATTTGGTAATTAGAGTGGAAAGTTCATCAGGAATGGTTTCGTATGGTTCTTCAATTGATAAAAGATCTTGAAAATTTTTGGAGATAGTTTTAAGTCTACATGTTTCACACTTAACCATGCATCTTAATGAGACATTTTTAGCAAATTTATATTTCCTAATTTTTTTTAATTTTTGGATTTTTCTCATTTTTTTGGATTTTCGTTTTTTCAATTTTTTTGGATTTTTTAAATTTTCTAATTTTTTTGTGGTTTTTGACTTTTACAATTTTTTTGGATTTTGAACATTTTTTAATTTTTTTGGATTTTTTGCATAAACTATGTACAAGGGAGTGCAATTCAAAATTCAGGCCGACTTTTTTTTTGGTTGGTCCGGACGACGTGGGACCTGACTAGAATGAACAAAGGAGGTGAAGTTGCGTACCTGGGTGGCATGACTAGAGGTGCTTTCTATTGGCCAACCATCATCCGGGCACACCACTGGAGGCTCAGAGATCTTGAGGCCCATCAGTTCTGCGGCTGTGTTCTCGACAAAGTTGGAGACACTATTAGCTGCCATCACCTTCTTGAGCATCTTGTATCGCGGTTTTCTTGCCTTGGGCCTCCACTCCATACATGTCTTGTTCTGCGTTGGAGGAGCTTCTCTTGCTTCCTGTATTCTTTTATGCATAGCAATTTTCTTTTGCAAATATTTGTTAACATATGGTCTCCCATGCATATCATAATTTTCTAAGTAATCTGCTGATAGATCATCGTCATTGGGGTTCAAGTCCATTACCATGTTGGCCAACCCGTTCATGTTTATTTTGAACGCTATCATTCACCATGTTTTGTGTAGGTTCAGGTTCATCAATTGGTCTAATCATTGTTACAGGGTCAACAACCATACCCGATGTGGTAATTACACTTACATTATCATGCCCTGGGGATGGTCTAGGTCTGTCAGGTCCTTCTGGTTCCTTATCTTTTGAGGTGATTGCCTCATTAGCTAGATTACGATACTCTCTTCTAAGGTCTGGACAAAGTTCAGTTTTATGGCCCCTAGACCGGTGGTATGCACAATATTCTTCAAGTTCATGAGGCAATAGCGGGTCCAAATTTATTATGCGAGGGGATTGAGATGTCCCCTCTTGTGGATTAGAAGGACTTACCTCTTTTCCTTTATCAGTTTGAAAAGCCAAGGACAAGCTTGTCTGTTCATAGCTTTCCCCTATTTCCTTTAACTCCTTAAAGTCACGGATCTGATGGGCTGCCAATAGGTCAGGTAATGGAGGCTTCGCGGATCGAATGGCCCACCTTACTAACTCGTCTACACCGGGTAAATCTTGGTGTACCTGATCAGCTACCCTAAACCACCTGTCTACATATCTACCAAATGGTTCTGTGGGATCTTGGGACAATGATAATAAGTCAGCCCTAGAAGGTGTACGCCACATATGGTAGAACTGGTTCAAAAATTTAGCACAAAATATTTTCCAAGGCATTTTCCCTTTTTCCTTAAGATTATTGAACCATAATTCAGCGTTACCTTGGAGTGTCAAACCAAAAGGTACAATCAAAGTATTATCATCATACCTGAATGGCTCATAAAGTTTGCAGAAGGAAACCATATGTTTGATTGGGCAACTCTTACCGTCGTACCGTTCGAGTGGTCGGTTTTGAGGTGGTGCCACCGGATGCACTTGAGGTGGTGGTGCAGGATGGACTTGCGGTGGCTCCACACGCCGTCTTACCGGTTGATTTTGTGGTGGTGCCTCGTGCAGTAACTCTTGTGGCGCCTCATATCTCGCTCTCAGGCTGGTCAATTCGATCCCGATTCTTGTTATAAGGGATGTAAGCTGGTCATACAGTGGATCTATAGGAGGTGGTATTTGCATTGCAGTTTGTAGGAATCTCGGCTGACTTTGGACTACGAGTCTGATCAACATGTGAAATGCTTCTAACTGCAGAATTAATAACCTCCTTGTTTGCTCTCCGCTACCAACTATTGGTGGACGGCTTGCCTCAGGTTGGTTGCCCCTTGAGGTGGATGCCACATCTTCGCGATTTCCTGTTGTTCTTAGAGGAATACCTTCTAATACACAGATTTCATTAGTGTTAAAAAGATCATTTAGCCCCTCATAATTATTCAATTCTGGTGTTATTATCCCACCCTTGACAAATGTATCTTTTAGTGACATGTTTGATGTTAAGTTTGGTGTAAGTTTCTCAGACTCAAAACCCAATCCTTGTGTTCCTTTATTTTTTGTTAGTACTAACGGTTCTACAGCTCCTTGGTTCATTTTACCTAAACCTTGGCCGCGTGTAAAATTCCATTGTTTCTGAATATTTTCAAACATTTTTCCCGGATTAGGGTACTGAGTGCTAACATCAATAAGTGGGACTTGTTGATCAGTACTACATGAACCAGTTTCTTGGGGCATAACTGTTTCAGGTTCGGCCATAACAATGACAATTTCACCGTCAAATGGAAACTTAAGACATTGGTGAAGGCTGGACGGTACTACCTTATGAGTGTGCAACCATGGTCTACCCAAGATCAAGTTAAAAGTGGATTTAATATCAACAATTTGAAATGTTACCTCAAATTCAGCAGGTCCAATTATTACCTTTAAGTCGACTTCACCTAAGACCTCTCTGCAAGTACTATCAAAGGCTCTTACCGTGCCAAAAGTCTTACGAAAATTTGCCGGATCAATTCCAATTTTGGTGGCAGTTCTCAAAGGGAAAACATTTAAAGCGGACCCATTATCAATCAAGACAAAAGGGACATGACAATCATTGCATTGAACTTTTATATACAAGGGTCTATTGTGATTTTCTTTTCAGGTGGTAATTCATTATCTGAGAATGTTATTCCATGAGATGAATCTGAAATTTGCCCAATTAATTTTTCTATATCTTGAGGTTCTATACATGTGGGTACATTCACATTTTGTAAAACCTTTTGTAAAGCTTGGTAGTGTGTCGGTGATTTTATAAGTAATTCCCAAATTGAAATTTCTGCTTTTGTTCTTTTAAGTTGGGAGACCACATCATAACTAGTTGGTTCTTTTCTTGGTTGATTTTCCAATTGTTCTTGGGTTTTACCTTCACCTGGTTTTTGGTCCGAAATAAGGTGTGAGGGCTTATAAATACGACCGGACCTAGTCATGTTACTTAACTCGGAACAAATTACAGTTTGGCCATAATTGTATGGGATCTTGGTTTGGTCTTTTATTTCATGTTTTCCCATGACTTCAATTGGCTTAGGACCTAGCACAACAATTGGATTTCTGGGTTTGATTTCTGGTACACCAAGCACCTCAATTTGTTTAATGGTTCTAAAATTTTCAAGTCTTGACCCCTGTTCTATTTGATTGACTATGCTACTTGAAGGCTCCATATGAGAACCGTGCTCTTCAATAAAATTAATTGTTTGATTAGCAGTTTGTTCATTTGTTTTTTGGTGTTGGGGTAAAGGGTTTGTCATTATATTGGTATTCTCTACTGGTGGTGTTTTGACCGTAATTACACCTTTATCAATTAGGTCCTGAATTGTGTGTTTAAGGTTGTAACAATTGTCTGTTTTGTGGCCTACACTTTGATGGTATTCACAATATGTTGTTGGGTCATAACCACGGGAGCTTGGGTTTACCTGTCTTCCCAACGGTGTTACTATACCTTCATTTGAAAGTCTCGACAATATGGAACTTAATGGCTCACCAATTGGAGTGAACTTCCGGGGAGCTCGCGAGTATTGCGTTTGGCTTGTGAAAGGAAATTGAGAACTTGTGGCACCTTTTTCTGGCTCTTTTCTTGTGTCAAGCTGAGTAGGTTTCTGTTGTGCTCCAAATTTATTGTTATTTTGAAAAGAATTTTGTGGGCTGGTAGTTGGTTTGGTACCGGACACCTCAAAAGTTGCATTCACATCATCATGATTTTTTGAGATATTGGTATTAACATTTCTAGGTTCATTTTTCATCCTTTTTGCACCAAAAGAGTTTGAGGAGGTTGGTTGAGGTCCTAAGGCCGGTACTAGTCCTTGGTTTACAGCTGCCTCTACCCGGGAACCAGACTTAATTAAGGCCGTAAAGTTAGGTTGACCTTGAATTGCTAAGTAACCTGATATTGTTGGCAAGGCCGACATAATTATCATGTTTATGGACTCTTCATCTGTGGGTTTTGGCTTAACTCGAGCAGCCATTGCTCGCCACCTACCAACATATGTCACAAATGGTTCATTTTTTTCTTGTTTAAGTGCCTCAAGGTCTTCGCGACGGGGTTCCATGTCAAGATTGTATGAGTACTGGTCAATAAAAAGATTTGACAATTGATCAAAGGATGATATGCTAGATAAATCAAGAGAAGTAAACCATTTTAAAGCTGGACCTGTCAAACTTTTTTGAAAATAACGAATGAGTAATTGGTCATTTGATTTTATTGGAACCATATCTCCACAGTAAGCTCTAAGGTGTGACATTGGACAACCCTCACCATTATATTTTTCAAATTCAGGAAGTTTAAAATTTTCAGGCAATGTTACATCAGGGAATGGGCAAAGATCTTGAAAAGAGACACTTCTAGTACCCCCGACTCTTATTTTTGACAGTTCGGCTTCTACCTTATCAATTCTGGATTTTAAGGGGTCCCATTGTGGTGACTCTTCAGACCTTGGTGTGCTTGCTGAGCCAATAGGATTGTTATTTGTGTTTTCAGAGTGCGTTTCAGAATTCTGGTTTGCATTTGGAGTACCATTTACATTCGCAAAATGTTGGTTTTGTTGTAGTTGAGTTATGCTAGCAAGTGTGGCTATCATGTTATTCATGGCCTGAAGAGTTTCAGTAAGCATGTCTCTTAAAGATCGTTCATTTGAAGTGTTATGCTGAGTTGGAGGATCATTTTCTTGATTTCCATTTAACTGAGACATTCTTGCACGAGACCTTGTGACAATTGAACTTGGTACTAGGACTTGTTTTGATTTTGGCTTACGACCCGTTTTTTGATTCGAAAACCAGCAGAGTATAAGAGAAAGATATTACCAGAGGCGCCAAATAAATATGATATTAAGATGTAAGCCGCTGGACCTCCAAGTTTTAATTTGCCAGTCACCAATGCGCTTGTGCTGCTGGAACCAAGGGTGCAACTATTTTCACTTACCAGTTGCCTCTCCTGTCTTTAAATTATCCTCCCTGGCTGCGCACCTAGGAAAATTAATGCAAGAGTTAGCAACTAACTAGTGAAATGAATAAAACCAAGAAGAACTAAAGGCCAGATTTTTCAAGCTAATGCGTCCCCAGTGGAGTCGCCAGCTGTAGCTACCCGCTAAACCGACCCGACACCCGACCGGTAACAGTGCTAATTTAAGTTTGTTTTTATGGAGTCGCCACCCGATTTTTACCGTGAAAGATACAAGTAAAATTTTATTTTTAGCCCAAGGATAAGGTGGATTCGTGCATTGATTATGAATGTGGAAGGTGTTAGGCACCACACTCACCCGAAAAACTTTCGGTCTCTACTAATCTGGCCTTAGGAAAATATTACAACAAAGAAAATTTATTTATCTTTTTTTTTTTTATAAAGAAGAGGAAAGAAAAATAAGAGACGGAAATTAAAAATACGACTAAAGAAACAACAATAACAACGATAGAAATAGCAAATAAAAAGAAAGAAGTAGATAAAGAGAAGTTTAAAAGTTATTGAAAATATTGGCAAGTCGGGAAAAGCCTCCTCCACCGAGCATCATCTAGGCATTTGGTTGGAAGTGCTTAACGACTTGGATGACTAGACTTTGGCAATCGAAGGTTCGACGGGATTTCGACGCCGACGAGGGAGCTTAGCTACACCTATCCTTCTATGTTTCACTCATATTATTATCTTGCTCACTACTTAGGAGATGAACAAGATTTTATTGTGGAACTCTCTTTCTCACAAGTATGGGATAGATTTCACTCTCACTTGTGCATTACACTCACTCTACTAGCCATGGAGAAGATGCAAAATGGGGAGGGGTATTTATAGGTGAGATGGCCATGCAATTGGACAATGAATGTGGGTCCTAATATACACATAAAAATGCACATGCATGAAAATGCCAAATGATAAATACATTTTGCCTAAATATGCCATGCTTAACTAAAAAATTGTGCAATACAATGATAATGGTGCAAGTTTGTATCTTGGTTAAGATTTTTTCCATTGAAGTTTGTGTGAAGTACCTTATAGTCCTTAAATTTGACTTCATTTGATTCTTTGAAATTTGTATCATGCAATCTTTAAAATTTGTATCATGCACATAGATCCATGAAATGTCTTCATATGAAATGTTTTTATTTGGTCTTAGAAATTTGTAACATGCACAAATGTTCATGAAATATTTTTATTTGATCTTAGAAGTTTGTATCATGCACAAATGTTCATGAAATATATATATATATATATATATTTTTTATTTGATCTTAAAAATTTGTATCATGCACAAATGTTCATGAATTGTTCTCATTTGTTCCTTGAAATTTGTATCATAAAATGTCCTTATTTGACTCTTAAAATTTGTATCATGAATTTATGTCTTTACTTGATCTTTGAAATTTGTATCATGAACACATGTATTTATTTGATCTTCAAAATTTGTGTCATGGCTTGTTTTCATTTGATTCTTAAAATTTGTATCATGGAAATATGTCTCTATTTGATCTTTAAAATTTGTGTCACATGACTTGTTTCCATTTGATTTTTGAAATTTGTATCATGAAAACATATCTCTATTTGATCATATGAGCATATGAAATGGGCACCAATCAGGGTACATTCTGGAATTACATCCTTTAATTATTTCCCTGCAATTTTTTTGGATTCTTCTTGGAATGCACGGATTTAATCATGAAGTATTAACTATATTGGAACCATACCATGTTGCCATATACTTGTAAATTTTAATCTCAATACACGTGCTTTGATATGGAAGGAGTAATTATCCTTGGTTCAAATCTTTGGCACATTTACTTGACTAGAATGTGAAATACATGCTAAAAATAATTAGTGCATTCATAATTTCTGGAAATATGTCAAGCCTTTGGCAATAGCCACTATGCATGCAATAGTCCTTATGAAAATGAGCCAGTGCATCTTTTTATTCAAATACATTTGGTCATGACTCATAGAAAGGAGACACATGAGGAGTCTTACCATGGAAGATTGGAGAAGAGTATCCGTACTAATTTGTTCTATTCATGATAAAATATCTTACATGTAGGTTAATAATTTTAACTTTTCATTTGGTCACATTGATATAAACCAAGTATTTATGTATGATATGTGGCTCAAAATTGATGCAACTCCTCATGGCATCTATTAAAAGTTTACGTAAAAGTTCATATAGTTCTCATGCAAAGTTAGCCCATGGTGATCGATGATTGATTTTTTTATTTTTCTTCAATTTCCCTAAACATATTTGAATTAATCTTCATTGTATGACAACAATTACATTGTTGGCTTGAAAACCCATTTTATTGTAAAGAGTCTAGTGATAATCCATTTGCCAAAATTATATATATTTATTTTTATTATTTTTTTCTTTATTCATTATTTTACTACATGATAAAGAGACAAAAGTGGGGTCATTGTCTAGAAACTTGGATGAAAATATCTTACTTATGTCTCAAGAAAATTACAAATGCAAAGTCCAAGGCAAGTACGATAAAAAACGGTTCCATATTTTAGTATTTAATCAATTTCATTAGTATTTATTTGAAAGTTTATTTTATATGAGAAATTTCATAAGCATGAGAATTGTTATAATATCTAAGGTATTAATTTGATTCATTTTTGTTGCGTATTAATTTTCTGGTGCATTGAAGATAATATGCTTAGACATTTGTTGCCAAGATGTGTTGACAATAATTCTTTGTAAATTTCATAACTAAGGAACATATTATATGCCAAAGAGTTCCATTAATGATTTGGAAAAACAATCTTAGTATGGTGCATAGTTTGAGCCCATCAATAATATTTACTGTTATTGTTACTATTCTCATTAGTATTTTACTGTTATTGTTACTATTCTCATTAATATTAAAGCTTTTTAATTTATGGACCTTTGTTTTACATATGCATTAAGGATTGAAGCGATACTTTTCATGGCCGATATATGCGGATATTTGTCTTCCACTTTTTCAGAATTATTGTCAGAATTTTGTCTATTTATGCTAAAATTCGGGTCAAAGATATTATTATTTTAGGGAACAACACGCAAAGGTGTCTCTTCTGTTTCTTTTTATTTGTCTGATAAGGGTGCTTGTTTTTATATTTTGTATTTGATTATTTATTTATTACTATTATTATTATTTTAATGTTTTATTGTAAATGACTTATATAGACTTAAAATGAAGAAGCTTGCATATGCTGATGAGATGCCCGGGTGCATATTATTAAGGAAATGTTAACTAATAATTTTGAAAGATGCAACATGATGATACCATGCAATTAAGAAATAAATTAAGACTAGATTGAGTGAATACTTATCTGAGTACTGGATTCGGTATTTGAGGTTCATCCAAGTCGTTAATTTTGGGGTGTCTACAGTCAAGAAGCTCTCTAGGCAAGCTCTCAAGGATTAAAGAGTATGAAAATTTTCTTGTCTCATTATCGTGTACTGTTGAAGGATTTGATAACTGTTAAAGAACTTCAATGTATTCCTTTCTCATAACCAAACATGAATAAATTTTGATGACACAAGTATATATAGGAAGTTAAAGAGTCATAACTTTAAGCCTCAATCAAACATGATAAATAAGAGCTAGACTATTGTACTAACGTTAGTGTTAGAACAAAAACAATGAGACTGCGGTTGGGGAGGTCGCCGACCGCCTCCCCGGTGAGCTAAGGCTTTGAGAGGAGAGCAAAGTGGAGGAGAGGGCCAAATTCTTAGTTAAAATGAAATCTATCTCTTACTTAATTTCTTACATAATACAAATATAAAAAGAACAAGATACAGACCCTAATTAACAGGCCACAAAACAATTCGGACCATATTCTAACCGTTAGTATAATACATTGCATTTGAAACTTATTTTATTCTACTTTTAATTAGTGTATATTAGATTTTTTTTATTGTATTTTTTTTCATCATAACTTAGTTTCCTCATATTTTTTGACAATTAATATCTCAAATTAAAACTCGCGAAACCCGACTACCAAAGTTGAAACCCGAATTGAATGGTTTTTATTATTTATTGATTAGTAATGAATTGAAATTTGTACAACCCGAATAGAATAATTTTAGATTCCCAATCTATGCGAAACCGACCAATCCTACCCGTTTACACCCCTAGAATTCAGTGATTATTATTTTTTTATAGTATTAGATAAATCTTTACACATAGTAATGTGAACAGGTGTGAGAAGCGATTTTAATAGAAAACTCATAAACTTATTTGGACAATTATGTGGAAATATTAATTAATTAATTAATTTCATTTGTTCCGTGCTTGTGCATGTAATATTCATTTCATCCTTTCTGAAAACTAGAAGCGTACCCGCACGCTGTTGCGGGCAATTTTAATTTTCATTCAAGCTAAATAGGGTGAAAGAATCAAAGAGTGGAGAAGAAAGGAGTTTGTGACTCAATGCTTTAAAAGGTCAGTCAGACAATTCGTCACTTCGATTTTGTGCTGAGGCAGAAATGGAGGGGAATACAATATGAAATGGATGCAATGTGAGGCTTTCATTATTTGATGGATGGAAATTAAGATGAGAGTTAGACTATGACCATTAATGGAAGGCCCAATGCTTAGATTCTTTTTAAAAGAGTATAGATATAGTCCAAAAGATCACAATCTCTATATATAAACTGCTCCAAATTAAAATTGACATACACTGTATTCAGTGATTTTTTTTTTTTATAGGATAGCAATTTTGCACTTTTCATAATTATAATGTGAACGGGTGTGACTGTGTGATGCAAATTAATTTTGAAAGAAAATTTTCTTATTTGATTTAGACAATTACTATGCATGCAAATAATAATTGGTTCGTTCCGTGCATGTTGATTGATCCTTATGAAAACAAAGTCCAAAGATCACAATCTCTCAAATCGTTAAAGACTCTCAATAGAAAAAAAAAAAAAAGTTTATTGGAGTATTATTTAAGTTGTAAATTGATTTAAAATTTTAAATGAACGTTTGGTGAATTCCTTAAATTGTAATCGTTAAAAAATATATAAAATTTTGATAAGTTCTCAAAAAACGTTCAAATTGATTGAAACTTAAAATACCATCAATATATTAATTAATTAAACAATACATCTATAAATTTTCTTCATTTTAAATAGTTTTTATGAATTTTTTTCAGAGTTTTTAAAATCCCTTGTCAAGAATATTGAGATAAACATTTAATAATTCCTTCTTCTTTATTGTGCAAATATTAATTAATTTGTTCTGTACAAGTTGATCGATCGTTGTGAAAATATAGTCCAATTAAAGATCACAATCTCTCACATACTGCTCTAAATAAATTAAAGTAATATACATTGCGTCGACCACTGATACTTTTTTAATTAGTATGCATTTTTAAACTTTTTGTCATTATATATGTGAAAGGGTGTGTATTGTTCCTCATCTATATTCTTTACTTAAGCTAAAAAGATTTATACTTATCTCCTCTAATAAATGCTTTTCCAATAATATTAATACTAAATTATTATTAATATTATTAAGACCTAGCGGATTAATGCATCATCCGGTCAATTTAAATTACAAGTAATTTTAACAAAATTCAGACCGAGTGGATGCAAATTAATAGATTCAGTCCACTGACAAATCCTATCCATCCATCAGCGGAGCACAATTCACAAATACAACAATAATAAGAGTAATACCTAGCGTCCACCCAATAACCGTCTATAACATCTATATATTACATTTTGGAATATATCTGTTACATTTCGGAATATATCTGTTACATTCCGTACATATCTATGGATGTATGAACAGTTTCTCAGTGGACGCAAGATGTTTCTCCAATAAATAACGGTAACCCTAACCCAGACCTAGCAACTGCATGCATCCCAACTCATCATTTCAAGCTGCCACTGCCAACTCCCTCTTTTCACTGCTGTCCCACTTGTCAGTCCCTATCAATTCCTCCTTGTAACTGCCGGTCTCCACGACCTGCTCGGATGTCGACGCCGAGGTAGAAGCCTCGGCATCGTTATTGATAGCAGTATCACCGACATACGTCATCTGTTGCATTTTGATTTGTTTGTCGTCTCGCTCGATCAGCATCTGCTCCGGCAGCCGGTCCATCTGCACCAGGGACATGGTCACCCTCCCGTTGCCTCTCTTGATCTTCATGAACTGACAGGGCCGCCCGACATACCGAGGGATCGGCGGCGGGAACCTCCTGTTCGCCAGAGTCTCCTTCTCGATGGCCTTCTGTCTCTGATGCTTACGGGTCCAGCTCCACTCCGTCACAGCCTCACTCATCTCGGTCACCATGTTATCGCAGCTCTCGGATCCGAGAATCTCGGTGCATATGTATAGGCTGCGACGATCAGGCTCGCGCAACCCGAAGAACGCACTTAGATCTTGTATCGGTTGCTCTGCTGGCTCTTGCGGCTCAAAAACCTTTGATTCTTGAGGCTCCTCGATAGGCTGAGGTTCCTCCGCTATGGTTTCACCAGACGGAGGCTTCTCTACCTGGATTTCATCGTCAGGATGAGGCTCCTCCTCGGCTTTGATCTGTTCATGTTGATCAGGTTCTATCTCCGGCTCTTCGCCATCTTCTACCTTATCGAGTTCTTGCTGAGGTTGTGCTGTCTTAGGAGGCACATGCAGCAAATCAGTGGAGATCAGAGGGAGGCCGTCACCGGCGATGGGAGGGATATCGTAGTACTTGAGCTTCTCATCGTCTCCGGCACCTCTGGAGGAACCGAAGAGACACCTGCGGATCACGAGCATTGCTTCGACCGGGGATTTGGGACACAGGCAGCTAGCTAGCTAAGTGCTAGCTGATCAATGGAGTTTTGGGTGCCTATAATTGATTCAATTGTGATGAAAATGAATAGAGTGATGGAGAATTAGGGAGAGAGGTTGATCATGGAGTGGCATGAGGGGTGTGTGTTGAATGGGTATTTATACTAGTTCATATGCAAGGGGGATATCATATGGTAGGATGCTTGCAAGGGGTGTCTTATCATTTGTGAAATCTTATAACCATAGATAATTAGATATTATGATAATTTTATTGATTCTTTTTTATGGCATGTACTAATATATATTCCCCCCCAATATATATTTATCTTGCATGAACGTTCATATATATATAAAGTAAGAAATTAACGTGATTGTGTGCATGGTTCCATTGAACTTTTTTTTTTAATTTAATGCAAATTTAATTGAAGAATGTAGGAAATACTAAAAAAAAAAAAAAAAATTGGATCATTCCTCAATTTTTGTGGTATCTTTGCATGGATGGTAATAGAGATGGAGTTCAAGTCATATGATATTAGGAATTATTAATTTGGAGCCCCTTTTTTTATAAAGAAAACAAACTACTAAAAAAAAAAAAAAATAAGTATTACACAACATGTACAACACAAAACACACATCTGAAACAGTGAAATTATAATTTAAATAAATCTACTAATAATCATACGTCCAAATGTTTATGTATTAATTCAAATTCTAGCTGGTTTGCCCACATGAACATTTGCTGGTGAATTAAGTGGGTAATGGACTCTGAAGTTGAAACCATTTCCTATATGAAGTGGAGTTGAAGGCCTTAATTTTCACCCTAGTAAGATTTTATGTGGCATTGGTTTTTGAAGAGAGGTGACTATGCATATGCATGCTTCAAAAATCATGGTTGATTGTGGTGATTTGATATTTTATCGATGGGCGAACATAAACATCTAAATATGATTATTGGTAGATCCATATAAACATCTAAATATGATTATTGGTAGATCCATTTAATGTTTTCAGAGACGATCTCGAACTAGAATATATATATGGGATTGTTTACGTTGGGCGGTAATTAAAAACCGCTACCGTCACTAGTAAACCTTGACTGCTACTACACGCTGAACGGAAACGGATACGCTACATTACAAAATTGTTCAATAATTATTGTGTCGTGTTGTGATTAATAGGTGAGAATTCAAATTTCACCTTTTTAGTGCATCTTTTATGATATCGGGAAACAAATTATGAAAAAGAAAAATAATTTATTGCTTTAAAAATTATTCTTAAATCATTTTTAGTTATATGTATAAAAAAGTTTTCCTTATAATTGTTTTTACATTGTTGTTCTTTTAATTCAATTTGTACTATATTTAAACATAATTAAATATAGGAAAAATCTATTACCTATGTAAATTCTTTGAGGTGATATTCTACAAGAAAAAAACATATCATAATTCATAAATGATGTTAGAAAATTTGAATTGTCATAATTTTTGCAATGCATATATACGTGTCTATCTATAATTAAAAAAAAAAAAATTGAAGTGTAAGAGTATTGGTAATTTACTCAAAAAAAAAAATATATATTGGTAATAAAAAGTTTCAATTAAAATTGATCTCATTGCAGCCATTATGCACACGGTTGTTCACCACAAAGTATCTGTAGATTTAATTCTACTGCTGTAAGCACGCAGTTATATAACAGGGAAAGAAAGGTGGCCTCCAGTTGAATGAAATATATACATCTTCACTAGAAAAGAACCCAGAAGAATATAGGTTTATTATCATGCATGTATAGCTGGAAATATTGGATTACCTCCACCTAATTAGAAGGATAAACCCTCATATCCATTATCTATACAGGTGACTTGCTTCAGTTTCTATAACTTTATACAGCAATTGGACAAAGCACAGTCTGTCAGTTCGTAATTTCTCTTTAACGGTCTTATAAGACTTTTTGCTTAATTTCTTTTCTAGAATGATATATGTGCTGGTGGGCTGTTAATAATTAATTAAGTTAATTTAATTTCAAAATGTTGGCAAAAAAATGAAAAAAAAAAACATGTAAATATTCATCACATGAGTCTCACTTTTTTTTTTCCCTATTATTTTGTTTGCACTATATATATATATGCGTGCAAGGCAACTAATTTTAATGCTAATTAATCTCTTGTATAAATTGTGATGACATGAAATTAAAACTAAATAGGACTCTGTTTGGTACAGAGATATATTACTTTTTAAACGACCTTTGTCATTTTTTTAAGAAAGATGAGACTTCTTTTCTTTTGAAGAAACAAAGGATGAGACTTAAATAGTACTTCTCATTTTATTTAAACAGAAGTTACTCCTACACGTATATCACTCACGAGTATAATGAAAAAGTATCGAAAATATTGCCTCCAAGTAGAATTACAGATATTTCATGCTACTATCAATATTTTGATTTTAGTTATGCAAAACGAATTGTAAGATTAAAATTTGGAGTATATATACATGCCAATTGATCTGTCATATGGATCAAGCTCAATAGTTTTGTTCATGTAGCGTTTGATTGTCTACCATGTAAATTTCATTAATCTAAATAAATGAATGTTACAGAGATCAAGCTCAATATATAGTTAAATTCATCACTTGAACTAATCCGACTAATTTATTAATTTACACGAGTAAATATATGACCTCCATGAGTTTACACTCAAAATCATATTAAATTATTTCTAAATTTGTATTTAAACAGCTCATTATATTCTTTACATCAAAATCTTGTGAGGTGCAAAAAAAATTTTCATTTTTAGAAACTTTTTACATTTGTTTTGAATTTCTTAACTGTGATACACAAAACATTAATTATTTTATTAATACTGTATTATCAGTTTAGAAAATATAAAAATTATACATATTTCATAAATGAAGAGATTTTGTATGCCATAACATTTTAATATATAGAAAATAATGAACTATATAAACTGAAATTTAAAAGTGATTTAATATGATTTTGAGTTTAAACTCACTCAATGATGATGGTGAAATGCAGAGGCGGACCTTTGTCGATGCCACCTGGGCGGTGGCTCCCCCTTAATATTTGAAATTTTGTAAAAAAACACATGTAAATCAATGAATCATTACCCAATATTCAGAGATTGCCCCCCATAAAATTAACTATTACCTGTAAATCATTGAAATTTGTTAATTAATAGATATTATAAACTTAACTTAAGTTTGATTGGCCCCTCCTTAATTTCGAATCAAGATCTGCCGCTAGTGAAACGGAAAAGGGTACTTTATTCTGTGTGAGCAAGAACTAGTGTGGAAGTAAATATCTAGGGCCCATATATTGGTCCAAACTCCACAGCCTAGTATTTAAATTACGGCCTTTTGGGTCCATTGTCTCGTAATGTCATTTTTTCACCGAAATAATGCATCCCATTCACTCGAACACGGCCGAAATGGAACTAAAGATTTCAATTTTCTCATGGTTTATTCCTCATTTATATAAGCCTTATTTTGCTTTTTTTTTTTTTTTCTGTTGATAATATTATGGGACGGTAAATTCAAGAAAAAAATATCAAGTACAACAAATGAACCGTGTTGATCGTAAAATTCAATTCAAAATACATAACTTCTTTTCAATTGAATTCAATTTAGTTCTCGTTAAATTATGATAGATCAAGAGACTGAACAAAAACAGAAACTGAGGGGGTTATGCTCAGCTGCCTGAGGAGGTTGAAGTATCAGGGAGATTTTACTTGGCAGAACAATGATCAGACAAGTACAACAATGAATTATGAACTGTTAAGAATGCTTTGTTCTTTGATCAATTTGAAACTCCAAGCTCATATTTTAACATGTAGTTCTTTGATTCTTTATCCAACAAGTTATCCAAATTAATGAATTATATATGGTTGGACTTTTAATTGCTCCGAATAGGATTATCGACACTTGATGAAGTAAATTCAAGCACAAATTAAGCAAGAGAGAAATAAGCAACTAAAAATTTGCATAATTCACATACTTATATGTTTTTATTATGCATTGTTGGAACATTGACAAAAGTTGCTAAACACTGAAACAACACATCCACTTAATTATATGAAGAGTGCATATCTCTCATATGATCATATCACATGGAAGCTAATGAAACCAAAAGAGTAACATGTATTTCACTGCTGATCTTCCCTTCCCTCCACTGGCATGCTAAATCATGCTTGATTTGAACTTGAGCAATTAACCTTTTACTACCACTTGAGCAGCAGCAAGTCGAGCAATTGGAACCCTGAAAAGGAAAGATTGTAGTTTAGTTCAGATCGAGCACACAATTACTCTGAAAATTCTGGTTAGTTACTCAGAATCTACGAGATGCTAACCTAAATGGGGAGCATGAAACATAGTTCAACCCAGACTTGGCGAAAAATTCAACTGAGGAAGGCTCACCGCCATGTTCTCCACAAATACCAACCTGACACAGTAAAATTAGTTTATGTAAAATAATAAGGATAGAAGTAATAATTGTAATTTTCATGCATCCGCGTAATTGAAAAACAAACCTTCAAGTCTGGCCTAGTCTTGCGTCCCCTCTCGGTGGCAAGCTTCACCAACTGACCAACACCCTTCTGGTCGAAAACCTGTTTTTATTCAGGAAAGGACAATGTTATAAGAACTTGCAATCAATTATTAAAAAAAAAAAGAAAAACAGAATTTATATGAAATTTATACCTCAAAAGGATCATTTTGGAGAATTCCTTCTGAAATGTAGATAGGAAGGAATTTGCCAACATCGTCTCTGCTGTAACCGAATGTCATCTGAGTAAGATCATTTGTCCCAAAGGAGAAAAACTCCGCATGCTCAGCAATCTGTCAACAGGAGCACAAAATTACAGTCAGTACAATAATCAAACAAGTATGAACAGCAACTGACATAAATAAATATATACTTCTATAATATAATCTTATTCTTACCTCATCAGCAACAAGGGCAGCCCGGGGAATTTCAATCATGGTGCCCACCTTGTACTTGATTGAAGTGCCGGTAGCAGCGAACACCTTCTCACCCACGGCCCGTATCAAACTCACTTGGTTTCCAAGTTCCTGTTATTAGTACAAAATTACATGTCAGAATGAGAAAATGAAATAAATTCCGAGTAGATGTATAAAACTTGTGAAAGGGAAGGGACATGCCTGAGGTGTCCCGACAAGAGGAACCATGATCTCAGGGAAAACCGCAACTCCTTGGTTGCTCATGGTAATTGCGGCCTCAAAGATTGCACGTGCTTGCATTTCAGTCAGCTCGGGGTATGAGATTCCAAGCCTGTAATTATGAAACTTTTTGTAAGTTGCATCCACAAGATAATTAAAAATAGTATTTCCTTTTAAGAAAAAAAAAAAGAAATAGAAAATGCTTCGGACCTGCAGCCACGGAAACCAAGCATAGGGTTGACTTCAGAAAGCTTCTCGACTCTGGCAAAGACTTCCTCCTCAGGTGAACCTGTTTCAGCAGCCATCTCCTTCACGATATCCTCAATGTTTCCCTCCGGTAGAAACTCATGAAGCGGTGGGTCTAACAACCTAATTGTGACAGGACAGCCTAAAAAAAAATTTAAAAAAAAATCCATGATCAATTCTATTCTTCGAATTACATCTCAGACAAGTGTCAACAGATAATGAATCGAGTAAAGGAGAGAGTCAGTACCATCCATTGCACGGAAAAGGCCTTCAAAATCAGATCTCTGGTACGGCAAGAGTAGGTCAAGGGCCTTTTGCCTCTGCTCAACGGTTCCAGCCATGATCATCTGCCTCACAGCCTTAATCCTCTCGTCAGATGCAAAGAACTGAGACACAACAATATGTTAGAAATGACACGGACTATTTTTTCCTCTCCTTCTTATAGAAACAGTGAAAGAAATTATGACTCGTCAAATGTTAAAAGTCTACCATGTGTTCTGTCCTGCATAGCCCAATTCCTTCCGCACCATTGTTTCTTGCAGCCAATGCATCGTCAGGAGTGTCGGCATTAGCCATTACCTTAAAAAGAGCATCCAGATTAGCTAAGGAACGACACCATGAGGTGTGTTAATTTGTCAATTCTAATTGTTATAAGCAAAACATCTGTAACAAAAATCACCTTAATTTGCCTAACTTCATCGACCCAAGCCATGAATGTGCCCAAGTCACCGCTAAGAGCCGGTGGAGAAAGCGGCTGCTTACCCACAATGACCTCTCCAGTTGAACCATTAAGTGAGAGCCAATCACCTTCACGGATTGTCTTGTCCCCAATCAGAACTAACTGAAATACACAATTTCAACATAATTAAGTAATTAACAAAGAAATTATAACGGAATTAAGTGATCAATTAAAACATAAAGCTAGCCAATCACCTTTTCGGCATCATTGACACGAACTTCAGCACAACCAGAGACGCAGCACTTGCCCCAGCCACGTGCCACCACAGCAGCATGGGAGGTCATGCCACCTCTTGCTGTCAGAATACCGGCAGCAGCGTGCATGCCACCAACATCCTCTGGACTGGTTTCAGTCCTCACCTGTCAAAGGTTGAATAAGATAGCAACATAAATTTAGTTAAATTACATTTTAAAAACTTGAGATCAGTTATTTGGCTATTGTTTAGCCTCTTGCAATGACTCACCAAAATGGCAGCCTTTCCTTGTGCATGCCATGCTTCAGCATCCTCGGCAGTGAACACGACCTGCCCGACAGCTGCTCCAGGAGAAGCAGGCAAGCCGGTGGCAATCACCTGATCCTTGTAAGCCTTTGGGTTCTCGAACTGAAGTAATTAATCAAGGGGGGGAAAAAGTCATAATAATCAGTATACACAAAATTACAAAAGGATTATTTTAAATTTTTAACATTGAAAAATTATGAATATTATCATGAAAGCTTATACTAATAGGCAAAAGAATAATTAGATTAGATTATATACTTGAGGATGAAGAAGTTGGTCCAAATGTCCAGGATCGACCATCTTGATAGCAGTGCGGGTGTCTACAAAGCCCTCTGCGACTAAATCAACCGCTATCTTCACAGCTGCTTTACCAGTACGCTTTCCCGATCTGCACTGAAGCATCCAGAGCCTGTTCTCTTGCACAGTGAACTCAATATCCTATCCCCACCAAAAAAAAAAAAAAAGTAAATTAGAATGTTGTGTAGAATAAATTAAAAAATATATAAAAGGAGAGAAAATTGAAAAGGAATATACGTACCATCATGTCCTTGTAGTGGTTCTCCAGAATGTTGCAATTCTCGACGAGCTCATCGTAAGCCTGAGGCATGCACTCCTTCATGGTGTCGAGATCCTCGGGGGTCCTGATACCGGCAACCACATCCTCTCCCTGAGCATTGATGAGGAACTCACCGTAGAGCTTCTTCTCACCGGTGCTAGGGTTACGCGTGAACAGCACTCCGGTCCCCGACGTGTTGCCCATGTTACCGTACACCATGCACTGCACGTTGACCGCGGTCCCCTTGAGCCCCGAGATCTTGTTTATGCTCCTGTACTTGTTCGCGCGGGGACTGTCCCACGAATTGAACACCGCCTGCACGGCCAGACTCAGCTGCTGCTTCGGATCTGCGCACAAAATCCACAACAAATCATATGATGATCAAACTGAATTATCAATTACAATTACAATGTGATTGTGGATGTGAGATTTTACCGGTGGGGAAGGCTTCGCCTTTGGCCTTGGCGTAGACCTCCTTGTACTGAGCCACCAGCTCCTTGAGGTCCTCGGCAGTCAGCTCGGTGTCGAGCTTCACTCCCTTGGCCGCCTTCATCTCTTCCAGCTTCTCGCTGAAAAGCTCGTGGTGAACCCCCATCACCTGCACGCGCCACAATTCAGTGATCATCGGAACAGTTATTTGATTTGAGCGGGAAGAAGGGGAGAGAAACGGGCCGGGTCGAAATAGTTGTAACAAGATCCGACCCAATTGACCCAACAACGTATTGGGCCGGGCGGGCAAGAAGGCCCATAAACGGGTCAACAATAGGCCCGTTAAGTATTTAACGTCAAAAACAAGGGACTTTATGTGAAGTGTTAAAATAGAACATTCATTTGGCAACTTTCTGTTGAATGTTGACCAAACTTCAGTTGGAATTCTGCAACTCCTAATATAAATAAATTTATAGAATGAATTAAGTGCCAATTAAACTTGGCTGTTATATATAAACTGATCCAAATTCTTATCCATTGTTTGTTGCTACTAAATATTAGCTGGAAAAGTTTGTTTAATTTGACTTGCCATGCTAGCCCATAAAAGGTGTATTGACATAATTGGGAGACTTGAAGTATCTACAACTACAATGGAATTATATATGGAAGCTTATCCTATCCTTATTTGTCACCATGTCAGCTAAATGGAACTGTATCAAGCAACTTGTTGTAATTCCTATCTAGTTGTTATTCTAGTTTTCTCCACTTATAGATGACAGAAGATAATTGAAATTCTTAGATACTGAAAACTGAAACTGGTCCCACTAGCATGTTTTTTAGCATGTAGGTCACACTAACACAACACTTAACCTTTTTTTATTAGATTTCTCACAGAAAATGACATCCTAATTATAAGAGATTTAGAAGCATAGAATAACTCGGAATTACAAGGCGTGTGGTGGCCACTGAGCAATTCACAAAAAATTCATTTTATTTTGTCAAAATTCTGAACTTGGTACAATAAAATTATCCTCTAAAATTTGTTCTTATTATGAGGAAAGCACATGCTCTCCAAGAGTATTAACAAAGACAAAACAAAACACAATCAAACATAAGGACCCACATTTAAAATTCGTTTCCACTTTAATTCTTTAACATAACTTTATTTAGGAAGATTAATGTTGTGAAATCAAAACTATTTCATTTTACTAGACAAAGAAACACTACTTATACTTAGGAAAGGCATACTCCTTAACTACTAAGTGAGAAAGTAAATTGGCATTAACAAAGAAAAGAAAACTAACCACATCACTAAACATGTCGATGAACCGACGGTACGAGTCATAGGCAAAGCGTTCGCCACTCTTCTTCGCGAGACCGGCGACCACTTCGTCATTCAGCCCCAGATTCAGCACAGTGTCCATCATACCGGGCATCGACACCTACATGAATCATAGATAATCAAGATCAAATCATCAACTATATGTATGTGATATTTCAAAGAAAAAAAGCATCATTTTAGTAAGGATTTTGTAGCACTGTACCGCAGCACCGGATCGAACAGAGACGAGCAACGGCTTCTCGGGGTCACCAAGACGTGCGCCCATGTCCTGCTCCACCCAGTCAAGGCCTTCCATGATTTCATCCCAGAGGCCCGACGGCATGCTTTTCCCGCTTTCCTGGTACTGTTGGCATGCCTCTGTCGACACGGTGAAGCCCGGCGGCACTGACAAGCCAATGCTTGACATTTCTGCCAAGTTTGCACCCTTGCCTCCAAGCTAATAATACACCCATATTTACAAGAATTATTTTCAGTATTAATTTGCTTAATTGCTTAATTTCACAAATTAATGCATAAGATGTTTTATTTTCATTTTCCCTATTTTTCCTGATGCAGAGTGTGTGCAAAACATTTTGAAAATAAATAAACGGTTAAAGGCTTAAAGCAATCCACTACTGTTGCTTAGGCCTGAATTCTAGATTTGACTATTGGAGCTGGACAAAATTAATAATGGCAAAAGCAAACAAAATTGATGATTTCATAAAACAACCAACTTCAAGTTCTCTACATTTTTGTCATTTTTTGTCCAAGAGGAGAAGTAACGGCCTTGATTATAGGAAAGCTGAATTCTTTTCCTTGCATAACAAAATTTGTCTTGCACAATTTTTTGTCCAAAACTATACCAAACAAGACTGATTGATTTGCATCTCAATTTGGTATTTTTAATGAAAAACTGTAATCTATCTATAGTATTTTTTTTTCTAATCCGAAAAATTCTCTCAATCAATATACAGTACCAAATTTCAGTTCCTCTATCAAACTAAACAATAAGCTTTTTTTTAAAAAAAAAAAATGTTTATCAGTTTCATGACAACTAACAATTTGTACTGATCATCAACAAAAACATGCATGCATGAGGAATTTGAAATTTTGAACTGATCACATAATTTCATTAACCAACATGTATGAAAGAAAATTTATAAAAAAAATGATAATTGAAGGTGGAGGGAAAATTGAAACATACCAGTTCCTTCATGGTCTTGTCCCCCTCGGTCTTGTTCTTGCCGAAGGTGTACACCCTCTGTACGTCGGCAGCGGCAGGAGCAGGAGCAGAAGGAGCCATTAGTGCTTATAATTAAACTTGCTCTCAAATAAATATGCAGCACAAATTAAAATCACACAAGCATGTAATATCTCTTCCTCTGTTTCTCTCACTCACTCAACAGGCAAGGAGGTGTGTATATAATGAGTGAAGCTGGCAATGCTGATCCGGGTATTTATAAGAGAGTGCTGGCACACAAGGAGGGTTGATTGATTGTTATTGAAAAGGTTGGAATAGAAAAGGAGTTTATTAATTAGGATGAAGTCAAGACGTGGCAAGATCCACGATACGATCAGGATAGACTCGCCCGCTCAGTCACTCTGGTTCGCAGGTGAACGGCACCGACTGGCACGTCACGTATTCCATTTGGTTCGTATATACTGTGTGTGACTGAGGCAGAACCTGGTTAATGGTTAGTGTTGGTTTTTGGATATATCCGGTTGTTTTTATGCTTGCAGATGGATATGTATCGTATATGTATAGTTAGCATATTTATTTATTTATTTTTGAATTTATAGTGTTTTAAAATATGGGTATTTTAATATGTTTAACAAATAAATTAAATAAATTAAGATTCAGAAAAATATTTCTAGATGTATTATTGAACTTATTTGTTGATTATGTTTTAAGCTGATATATAAGTATTGTTGATTGTTCATCAAAGCCACTAGAATTTTCAATCGTTCAAATTGCATGAAATTTTTATAGTATTCGACGAGCGATCAAACAACATTCAAATTCTCTGAGTATTAAACATTGTCAATTTACAATTAAAAAAAATTCTTTTATTTTGTATTTACTTGAAAATCTAATATCGGATTGTCAAAATTATCATTATTAAAGAAACATGCATCTAGATTGCATAGAATAGTATTGGCTGTTATTCAAGACCTTTCAGTGTTGATCAAGTCAAACAATGTGATAATTACTTATCAGTAATTCTGTTGCAACGCTAGCAGTTGTTAAAACAATGTGATAAATGAATACGGTTGTGCTTGTGTGTGTTCAATGAACTTCCAAATAGGAAAAGCAGGACTTTCGTTTATCACAATTTTTTTTTGTCAGTATATGAGGAAGAGATAGGTATGAAAATTAACAGCAGCAGCAGCAGCAGCTGGTTTGAATGGGTACCAGTAGCACTAATATGACGCTGGTAAAATGGTAAGCCCATTTAGGCATTTTTTGGGCCATGTCTTAACGTTTCCAATTTGGTACCAAATTTTTTATGTTATCACTAAACACTAAAAATAAAATAAAAATTTTATTTCAATAATGTCACTATAATCGATCCGAAAAAATATTATTCAATATTGAATTCATACAAATAATATATTTAATATTAAGTTCGTATAAAATTGTTTGGATATGATCACAGGAGTAACGTTCAAAAAATAATTATTCTAGTATACGTGAAGAGAAAGGTATTTAACAATTAAAATTTATAATCTGATTATGGATTACTTGCTCATGTAAAAATATTGGTGAGTTGACCGAATTGTTTCTCTCATGAAAAAAAAAAAATTAATACCAGAAGCTCACTGTAGTAGATTAAAATTTGAAAGTTTGAGAAGATCAGAAGAGTACATTGCGATAGTATTATCAATTATACATTATACATTTTGCTTTCGCAAAAAAAGGAAAAAAAAAAGAAGAAGAAGAATATTTATTACAATCTAATTTTATATATTAGTTTTAATAAATTATAATTCGAGGTAGCAACGTGTATTAGATATGTCCACTTGGCACACTGCAGAAATATTGCTAAGACGGATAGTTCGAGAAAACAGTTATATATACATTAAATACACGAGATATAACTCGAGTTAAATTACTATGGACAGGTCTATAAAGAATAATCAACACTACTTGAAAATAATATTTTCCAAGATATAACAACACTACTTGAAAATTCAATTTGGTTATAAAGAATAAACTAATCACTAGGTACCAATCATGAATCCATTTGCTAAATTCAACCAACAATTACCATTGTATTAGGACCTTATTAGTAAAATATAGATGGAAAAGTGGAAAACATAGAGCAAATAAAATATATCTTTTTTTGTTCGTGAATGAAGTGAGTTAGACAGACACTTGCCTAGTCCGATGGATTTTATGATTTTATCCTCCTCCGTTGGCCCCACATTAACAGTCGTTTGGACTCATGTTGAGAAAACAACGTGCTGCATCGCCTCCCGCCGGTTTTCCGTCTCTTAACGGCGTTAAAGAGGAATTTATTACTTTTTTTTTTTTACTAATTCTGCTGTGGGTCATATGAAATATGGGACATTAGTATTTTATGATCGGATGGTCGCAATATGTTGTTTAGATACATTAAATAAAAATGTTTAATAAGAACCGCTCTTTAATGAATTAAGCGGTTCTTATTAAACATGTTACATGTTTCTTTAATTGTATCTAAAAGACGACAATCCTATCATAAATATATACGACCCATATTTCATCCGATCGATAGCAGAATTAGTCATAAAAAAAATATTGGAACGAAACGGATTTTGGAAGTAGTTATATTATGTTGAGATAAAATAGTATATCTTAATATATATATATATATATATATAAAAGCATATTAGAAAAAATAACATGAAAAAGGGCTATCTTCCCCAAATAAGAAACCTGAGTCGTTGATCATTTTTTTGGATAGATTTAGAACCGTTGATTTACGTTATTGCCCATTGACGTTAATGTCTCAGCCCATAAAAATTTAAGGTCTATACCAATTTCCTCAATATAAGGTCTATTACATATTATCTTAAAAATTTATTATAAGAAATAACAATTTGAGTTCAAAGTAAGGCGTGAGGTTTTTACTGGTTATAATAAAATGGGTAATAAATGCATGCATGAGCATCAAAGTTGGATAACTATAAAGAGTGACATGACAGTGCTTACGATCCAACCTCATCCTAATTAACAAAATTATGAAGCTAGGCAGATATATACGACGATAAAGTAAATATTATATTCATCAGAACACCAACTTAATTTCACCAGGATTAAATTGCCCGGACCATATATCTCATCTACTTTTGAGTTTTGATGGTGACATTTTAACACAAAGTTCATTTCATTAAATTAAAAAAAAGAATTCATTTATTAGACAAACTCTAGAAGAAAAATTGAACTTCTCAGCTCCTTTTTTTTTTCTTTCTAATTAGATATGATAATTAAGTAGAGGGAGCTTTTCAGCTTGATCAACTTGTAGACAAAATCCAACATGTAATTTTAGAATGGTCTATATATATATATTGCAATGAAGTGGAATCTCAAGGAACCTTTCTTAATTTTGTCTCTATGTATACAGAGGAGGGTTCCAATGCCTCCATTTTTTTGTGCCTCCATTATGCCTCCACTTTTTAAGTTTCAAATAACTCAAAATTTAAAACACATTTTTCAAAACAAAACCGTTAGATTTGATCAATATGATATTCTCTACGTGCACATAACAAAATTTTTCAATTTTTTGTTTTATTTTATATAAATCAACGAGTTATAAAAATCAACGTCTAGAAATTGCTCAAATTAGTACATTTTTTTGAAGCCCTTGATATCAAACAAAATAATATTCAAATTTGATGATTTTTTACATATACATAAATGAAAGGATATAGATTAAATCTAACGGTTTTGTTTTGAAAAATGAGTTTTAAATTTTGAGTTATTTGAATTTAAAATGTGGAGGCATGATGGAGGCACAAAAAATAGAGGCATGATGGAGGCACAAAAAATGGAGGCATTGGAACCCTCCTCATATAGAGGATATATCCAACTGGTATGCTACTTTTACAAAGATTATTATCTCTTTTTTTCTTTTTAATTTGCATTCATCATGTAGATAGAATCCTTGAGAAAAAAAAAAGATATATAATCTCCTAGACAACATTTTGAAAGCAAGTTTTTAGGTAAAAAGGGAAAACTGCAGATTAATAAACTAGAATTTTTTTTTTTCAAAAAAGTCAAACATAAAGTTGAAATCTCAAAAAAAAATTTGAAAATTGTTGTATCCTATAAGATTTTAATTTATGAAACTTATCAAACAACATAAATTGAAACTTACTTAAATTATCTCATTGTAACTTGCATACAGAATAATTAGGATAGGACAAAATTTAATATCAGTAGGAGCATTCAAAAAAAAATTTTTTTTTTTTTTTGAGTAATTGCAGCAATAGAATTATTACCAATATCAGGTGTGAACTGATGAAAATTCTTTTGATTCCAAACTATACACAGGCAGACCCAATTTAATTACTTAAAACCTCTGAAACATACATTGTCATATGTGTAAAGCATTGAGAGCAATAATCTCTCTTTCGGAATTCTGTGCGTGTGCTTGTACTTTTTTCCTTGTTTTCTTTTCTTCCCCTTCACACACTTAATTAAAAAAGTACACCTTAAATGACAAAAACTTACTTTGTTAATTAGTATTAATTATTGCATGTGGTTTCTTGACGGTTTGTGGTTACACATCGCATGCCATGCCTGCGGTTGCAACTTTTGTGATAAATACATGGGAGTAGGCATGTGGATGTGGTGAATGGTGAGTGTCATTTTATTTTGGGAATGGAATCACCGGTTATCTTAATTTTGGATAACAGGGCTCTATTATTCTAATCACGGCCGTTGGATCAAAATAAATGGATCAGATTCATTCAGAAAATCTTTTCTCCCTTTAAAAACTGTACTTTGGTATCGATATGAACCGTTAATTTTGATCCGACGGTCCAGATTGGGATAACAGGACCCGATTATCCCTAAGAATAACAGCAGATACGGACTCGTTATTTTGATTTTTGAAGGAAAAAAATGCATCACGGTCACGGGCCCAGAAAATTTACTCTTTCCATTGTGCAGCCGCGGTATTACACTAGAATACAATACTGGACGGAATTAATTTTGAGTATTGGATTTTTAAGACAATTTGTGGGATTTTATTTATATATAGCTATTTTAGCAGGATTAATATTTGGTACAAAATATTTTACAATTAATCCATATATAGACCTCATCTTGTTAGATTTTTTTAATTTGTGCAAGCACAAGTTGACTAGTTAAGTGACTCATTGTTTTAATTAATAAAGGTGATTAAATTATTTGAATTATAGAACCATCTTTGTTCTTAATTAATATGCACTTCATTGCTAATTACGTAATACCAAATAACATGCTACTAGTAAGATTCCTGAAGTCATCGCAATATTTTTTGTCAACTACACCCAACAAAATTTTATTAGGCACACTACTAGAAGTAGTACCTCAATTGACCATTAAATAAAACTTAAATTAATGTAATTTAAATATAGTCATATAAGGTTTAAAATACATTTCAATTTTTTTAAAAAATATATATGTTTCTTTTTTGTAAAAAAAATATATATAGATGTTTCTTTTTTTGTAAAAAAAATATATATATGTTTCTTTTTTGTAAAAAAAATATATATATGTTTCTTTTTTGTAAAAAAAAAATATTTATGTTTCTTTTTTTAAAAAAAAAAAAAAAAAAAGAAAAACCTTTACAATGAAGTGTGCTTAAAGTCTTAATTATGTCAAGATGAACAACAATTTTATATATAGGGGATTTTTCTCTTCTCTCAGAAACAATTAAAAGGGCTGTTATAGTAATTTTCTTGAAAAATATACTTCTACCCACCTCTGTGATTTACAAAACTTGTCCACTAATTAACAGAGTATATGTAATTAATTAATATAGTCATTAGACTCATTAAAACACGCCATGACTAAACGTTGAATTAATCCAGAAACAAAGATGTAATAAGGGGGAAAAAAAAGAATCACATGAGTACGAAACTATATTATATATCCTAATTTCGGTAATACTACGTACACTGTGTGTGATAAATAAATATTTCCCGTGACCACAATTTGTCTCACAACAAATCTCCCAATTTGCAGTTGATTATCTGAGTATGTTCCCCCAAATCCAAATGTAAATAAAAGTTAATTGGCTAATTTCAAATGAATTCGTCGCTATATATGATCTGGATTCTGTGCTTGATTCCGTTCAAACTACGTACACATATATTGGTTTCATGCAATTGCACTTAATTAGTTGGATTATATTATATCTTTGTACTGGCAATGAAAGCAAGATCATATATATTTGATTTCTTTTAACACACACTTGATGATAAAATGAGTTGGGGGTTTCATGTTTCGTGTTTGTTTTTTGGTTGATTCATGGATGATTTTAAGAAAATCACCATGTTAGAATGATTAATTATAAGCATGTTTGGTATGGAGAACACTTTGCAAGAGTTTGTAGAAACATTTTTTTTTTTTCTTTTTGGGAAAATAGCATTCATATGAAATCGAAAACTATGTAATTGGAGGGTGTTAAGTGTTAATTTTAAGAGTGAAATTAAAAATTGGCACTATTATTTTTTGTATTTTGCAATCTTATTTTTATGTTATACAACAATTTAATCATTATTCATTAATTATCTAAACGAAACATACTATTTTTTATTGAATAAACTAACTAATATTATTAGCACATCACTTCACTATTTACTTAAGAAATCCGATGATGTGAAACTACTTCTCAGCGTATACGGAAATAAAAGTTCTCTGAGGACCGTCCGATCCGAACCGTGCTAACCATCCAGATGACAGGAGCCGTCCGTTCAGCCGAAAAACCAAACAAGTGATAATCTGAACTATTTGAGTCTAACCATCTCAATTAGATTTCACATCCTAAGGTAATATACCACGATGCACACGGACCGTTGGATCGTCTCCAAATATAAGTCTGCACGAATCTTGAGGCGATCCAACGATCCATATACCTCATAGCACCGTGCCTTGAGGTAGAGGATAAGCACTCTCTCAATTAAGCCCAATAAAAACTGTGTAAAACAAGCCTGGCCTTGAGGCCTTTTTTACACAAAAACAAAACCCAGTATGGCAGCCCAAAAGAAGAAATAAACAGTTAAAATTTAAAAATTAGACCCAATTCAAGGCCTTCTTAATGATTTTAAATTACTTTTGAATATTTGATTTTTGTGAAGTTAGGCACAAGAAATGCCTCTATGTTTTGTTTGGAAGTTAGTAAAGGAAAGAACATGTAAAACCTAGTAGAAATGAAACTATGAGGAGAATTTCGCATGTACCTTTTTGGTGGTCACCGGCATAGGGGCGGCAACGGCTTTAAGAGCGGGGCTGTTCTTGTTTCGGGAAGCCTCGGATGAATTATTGCCGTCAACCTTCATTGCCCGGACCCGACGTGAGCTGAGGCGGCCTTTCTTTCTGAGAAGCCGTGTGTTCTGCTCGATCAAAGGCTTGATCTCTTTTGTCCCCAGCGTGGTGCTGCAGGCACCGTAGAGAGCACGCACGCATACTACTCGCTCCATCACTGCTGCTCTCGTAGCTCGACTTTATCGCCTCTTCTTTTTCCTCCTAATCATCACATTGATCAGATGTTTCATGTTCAGATTTTCTTTGGTTTTCAGAAGCATATCATTATAGTAATTCATGACCAAATATCTAACATACTATGCCGGTATATATATATAAGAACAATCATTTGTTCAATGGGTAGGGGTAGTATATATATACTAACAAACAGCATCAAATATATGCTAGATAGATTCATGCATGATTATATACTCTACACCATATACCAAATATATGATATGCATATATCTTCCTCACAAAACAAAGATAACTCACACTCACACTCACAGGAAGAAAATAAAATCTAACTAATTCAAACGTGGAATCCACTACCATACCTTTTTGGAAGTGGAAGAGGGCTTGAGAGGTTCAAAAACCCTCTTGTGTCAAAGTTGAGGCAGATATAAAGTTATTGCTTCTGTTTTCAATAGTGCCCTCTCTTTATCTGATAGCAAAACTATTAAGCATGAAGGGAATAAGGCGGGAGGCCCTAAAAACAAACAAGGGCCAACCAAATTGCTTGGTGCAAGATAATTTGGAACTGTGTTAAGTATTATCTCTATCCCCTAGATCACTAATCTGCCCCTCAAGTTTGTGAGAATTTACGTACTGATATATATAGCTCTGGTGGCTGGGGCTTCATTTTCAGACGGATTTCTCAGGAGGGGTGCAAACGGGTCAGATGGTAGTCAGAATCGTATTCGTATCCATTTTATTTTATGAATACGGATGCGGATGAGGATAGTTCCGGATACGGGTATGGTTTGGATATCGAACGGATACGAATATATACGGATAGGATATTTAACGAATACGAATATAAGTACAGATATGTGTTGCTGTTATTACCTTTAATCACTTATTCTTAATTATGTAATAATTTACTCACTAATCATTATTACAACTAGCAAGAAACTCGCCCGTTGGGCGTTTTAAATTTTAATCTCATACCGTATAATACATATAATATGCTTTCGGTTTTTGGCTAATTATTTAGCAATTAAATTCTATATTTACACTAAATCAACTCATTGAATGTTAGAATATATTAATTCCCCATTAGTGTAAATTCTAATCAACATTGATGTATTCTATACCAAGATTGATATCTTTCCATTTTTGTAAAACCAAAATGGAGAGAAAGTTGTTTAATTGGAGAACATCAACACCTTTGAAACTAATGTATTTTGATCTGCACCATTGGTTATGGGGTAGAATGGGTATTAAAAAAATTTGAAGAAGAAAAAAATGGAGAGTGTAATAGTTACGTGCTTTTTAATATAGTATAGATATATAATGAGTCCGGCTATGGTACTTCCATAAATATTTCGGACCGAAACGCTTATAATCCAATTTTGAAAATTCGTCATCCGAAATTTTACTCCAAATAGCTCATAATAATCTTGACATAATTACTTGTAGAATCCCAATATTTTCCATTTTATGAAAATTTTAGCTATTTTTAATGATTTTTTAAAGATTGACATACAAAATTGATTTATTTTTAATTATTTTAAGAGCCATATTTCAAAAAATCATTAAAAATGGTAATAAAATTCCTAAAATGGTAAAAATTGGCATCATCCAACTTAATTATGTCAAGATTATTATGAGCTATTTGGATTAAAATTTTGAACGACGGTTTTTCGAATTTGGACTGTAAGCGTTTCGGTCTGAAATGCTTATGGAAGCACCGTATATAGCCAGACTCATATATAATTACTAATTATAGTCATATAATTACTTATTATCATCATGTTATTAATTAAAATATACCAAAACTTATAAAAAAATTAAATTTCATGTCTAATTTGATATAAATTTAATTGGATTTGAAATCTACATCAAAATCTCAACTGAAAGATATATATAATGGTCCTTTTGTCCGGATATCCGAATTACCAAAATATCCGGATTCAAATAATTATCCAAATCCAAATCCAAACCCGAATCCAAATTGAAAACCGTATCCGTATCCACTATTATCCGGATACGAATCCGAATACGTATCCATATTCGTTTGCACCCCTAGGTGCATGGTCATCGGTCGAGTTTAATTTGAACCTCATGAATATAAAAAAAAATGTTGATTTAACAATTTTCTTGGCGCCAGTACTTCCCAATCTTCTATGGTCTTATTAGTTTGAGGTGTGCAAAGGAAGAGAATCTCTGTTCACAAAAAATAGTAATGTTATCTATATGGCAATATTGGCAATATCATTAATTAAATCTGTAAAATCTAAAGGAATGAATTATTGATATATATAATATAATGAAAACAAGTGCCTCGCTAAGATAATTGGTATAATGATCATCTTAATTAATTGTGATAGGGGGAATAGATCAAATGATAAACATCATCTTATACTTGGTGCACTAGTCATTAATTAAAATTACGAGTAAAACTACGGTGTTCTTAAGCACACGGGGGTCTTCCGTGAGCTTAACATAAAAAACGTATCAAACCATATCCAAATTTTGATTTATATGTCTCAATAAATTCTTTATATCAAAATCATGTGGCATACAAACATTTTCCATTTTTAGATACTTTTAAATATTTATTTCGGATTTTTTACAAGTTACGTATTAAATATTGATTATTTTATTAATATTGTATAGTTGCTATTAAAAAATCTGAAATAAATACTTAAAAATCTCTAAAAATGAAAATTTTTTACATACTATAAGATTTTAAGTTCCTAATATTGTAATACTAATATATCTTATAAGAGCATAGCGGTCTAGGACTTCTAGAGTTCTAGTGGGCAAATTCTAAATTATATAATGGAATATGCATCACACACAAGAAAATCGAGAAAAGGTGAATTTAGAAAGACAATATTTTTGACGTATGGAAAGCTAAAGTGGAGTGGAACTTAACATCGGTTTAATATATGAATGTGTGGCAATATAATAAAGTGACATGTAAAAACTAGAAGAGTACTGCTAAGAAATTAAAAAAAAAAAATGTGTAATGAAATATTTGGATCGTATATATAGACAAAAATATTGGGTATTGCTAATGATGTTAGCACATCAATCAATATGCTAATGGATCAAACTTAATTTAATAAATCATGTCCATAATGTCTATACAAGTATCACTATAATTTTTATATCAGTATTTCATATGTAAAAAAAAAAAATTATTTTTTATTATTTTTATTTTGAAGTATGATCTTTTTTACATGCAACAATTTTTTTTGTTGATTCCCAAAAATAAAAATAATAATAAATTAATAGTTATGTTATGGTGCACCATGGTGCAAATAGAGTTTTTGCATCACCGTTTTCAAAATCTCACAAACCGAATTTCAAATGCTAAATCTAATTGAACCAACACATTCTACGTATTGAAATATGGTGGAATACCAAATTTTATAATTTTTAGAATTTTTTAGCTATTTTTTTTAGATTTTTGAAAGATGGACAAAAAATAATAATAAAATAATGCCATTTAGAATATCAAAAAGTACTCATCTTTGAAAAATCTAAAAAAATAGTAAAAATATTCCAAAAATTATAAAATTTGGTACTTTGCATAATCTCAATATGTATATTATGTTGGGCAAATTGGTTTGGTCATTTGACTTTTGGAAATAGAGATTCGATCGCGGTGCAAAAACGTGTTTTGCACCATGGTACGTAATAACATATCTCTTAATATATTATATACTTTGGTAGGGACATGTTATGGTGCTTTGCGAAATTGGGGCTTTCTTTGCTTTAAGTTTTCAAAATCTCACAAACAAAAACTCGAACGTTAAACATAATTGAACCAATACATTCTAAACATTAAAATATGATGGGATACCAAAATTTACTATTTTTAGAATTTTTTAACTATTTTTTCAGATTTTTAGAAAGATGAACCATAAATAGTAATATAATAATGATGTTAAAAAGTGTCAATCTTTGAAAAATTAAAAAAAAAAAACCTAAAAAATTATAAAAATTATAAAAGTGGTATTTTGCCTGTTTTTAATATGTATATTGTGTTTAGCAAATTAGAGTGGTCATTTGATGTTTAGAGATATGAGATTTAAACGTAAAACAAAAAATGTCCCAACTTTGCAAAGCACCATAATTATATTCTAATTTAAAGTATTTTATAATCAATTGTATATAAGCTCTTTTCGAAAAATAAAAATTAATTCATAGCCAGAGTCCCAAATTAAAAGAGCAAAATAAAAAAACACGATTGACTTGCCAAATTTTTTCGATATTCAAATGCATAACGAAGGATTCGAAAGATTGGCAATAAATTGGATTATTATGCTAACTAAGTCTTAATTTTATAATTAATTGATAGAGTAATACCTAGCGTCCATAGAAAAACTGTCCATAGTATCCATAGGTTACATTACGGAATGTATCTGTTGCATTCCGCACACCCTCTATGGATGTATGGACAGTTTTTACACAAGACGTTTCTCATGATATACCCTTGCTATATTTTGCCAATTTGCCAAGACGTTTTGGACTTTTGCAAGTCCCATTATCTCTGAATTCTGATACAATGTGAGGACAGAAAAAAATACAAGTTGGAGATTTGGGATGGAGATTATTTCAGTATAAATCTCACACGTCTCAAATATTAGTCAATAGGCATTATTATTATTATTACCTCTATGCAAATTTTTTTCTCTTTTTAGACAAAATAAGACGGAGACATTTCAGAAGAAGCCCGGCAGATGATGTCAAAACAGAAAGGTGTCTAGACACCGACTGCATTGAAGCATCAAGCACCCGTTTCTGTCCCCATGGTATGCGACGAGAACAACTGAACAACAAACTGTGCCTCTCACATATTTGTGGCCGTCCGATGCGCCGAGATCCCATCTGGTTCACACAACGTGTATCTCTTTAGTATCACACACACGGACATCCACTGCCCGCCTTATCTTCCGGACCTTATCCAGTTAGGAATATTCATGTGATTCATATAATTCCTTTCCCTGAACCTGCGGATAAACCCAATCAATGGGGCCTATTCTCGGACCATTTAAGGTGTTGTATTAATACCCAACCTATTGGGTCTAATCTCGGCCCAATTTGAATAAGGCCCAATTTGGCCCAGTAATGAGAGGCAATAAGTGAAGTGAAGTAATAACCCCGTATGGTAATTCTGAAACAGCGGTCGATTATACGGTAACGACAGACATCCAAAAGATTGTTCAGGATCTTATTTAGTTAGGAATATTCATGTGATTCATAATTTCCTTTCCCTGAACCCGCAGATAAACTGATAAACCCAATCAATTGGGCCTATTCTCGGCCCATTTAAGGTGTTTATTAATTCCTAACCTATTGGGCCTAATCTCGGCCCAATTTGATTAAGGCCCAAAATGGCCCAGTAATTAGAGGCAATAAGTAAGTGAAGTAATAACCCCGTACGGTAAATCTGCCACAGCGGTCGATTATACGGTACAAGAAAAAAAGGCAAAACCCCAATGGAGGTATTTCCTTCCCCTTCCCTTTCTTCTTCTCTCTTCTTCTGATTGTTGGCTTGGTTGGGTACTTGAACAGTGGGGTTTTGGTTGATGGGTCGTTTGTTAATGATCGAATTAGTTGTTAGCTTCGGCATTCTTCTAGGATTGGAGTAAATTGCATCATTGGGTGTATCGAATTTTGGAAGTGATTGCTTGGAATTGGCCAATTGGGGTTCTTGGATTGAGGTTCTGTGAGGTTTTGGGAGTTGTTTGGTGGAAGATTAGGTTTGGGATTGTTGGTTTCGTTATGAGGTTGGTCAGTAACTGTTTTTGACTTTGGTAATTGGTTGAGAAATTTTAAGTTGGGCATAATGGCTTCTTTATTTTATAAATTGGGAGTGAATTCACTTGCTTAATTTTGGGTTTTTCTTTATAAACTTGTCAGATGTATATAGCGCAGATTCTTCTTTTAGTTAGTTGTTTAACAGTGATTGAGTACAATTTTGTAATTTCCCATTGCCCGTCTGAACTGTATTGCCCCTTTGGTACTATGAAAATTAATTGTAGCTAACACCCGTAATTGCGGAAGTTGATAATATAGGATTAATTACATTGCATTTTCCTTTAAGGTACAGCAAGAAAGGCAACTTGATACCAGTATGTTAGTTATGCATGGTCGGTTACCTAAATGATATCCATTTTTACTAGCTTAAATTAAATGGAAAAACCCGCCAATTGAGTACAATTTTCTAATGTCCATATTGCCCTGCTGAACTGTACTAACCCCTTTTGTTACTATGAGACTGAAATAATTAACGCCCATAAATGCGGAAGTTGATAGCATAAGTTGCATTACATTGCTCCTTTAAAAATGTAGAGCAAGAAACACAGCTCCATACCAGCATATTGATTATGCATGATCAGTCGCGTAAATGACATCCTCTTTAGTCTTTACTAGCTTGAACGAAAAAATCCACTGATTGAGTACAATTTGTAAAGTCCACATTGCGCCGCTGAATGTACTCCTTGGTTACTTCAAAAATGAAGTAATCAAGGCCCATAAATGCAGAAGTTGATAATGTAAGTTGCATTTTACGTTTCCAGTAAAAATGGTACATGAGTTTGTAAATGACATTTTCTTTATTAACTTGAACAGAAAGCCTCAAATGGGAAAGATTCAGTCGGTGCATATGCTGTGCAATGTTTTAGATGCTTTAAATGGCGTCTGATCCCCACGAAGGAAGAATTCGAGGCCATAAGGGAGTGCTTCACAGAAGATCCATGGCACTGCGAGAAAATGCCTAATAGTTCCTGTGGCGAGCCAGCTGATATAGAGTATGATACAACTCGTATTTGGGTCATAGATAGGCCGGACATACCCAAAGCGCCGCCAAAAACTGAGAGATTAGTTATGATGAGAAAGGATCTGTCTAAAATGGATATCTACTATGTCATGCCCAATGGGAAGCGAGTCAGGTATTGTCCTTTTTTGCTTTAGTTGAGATATTCAGGTATATTTACCACCGCCTAGGATATTTAGTGGATGCAAATTTAGGGTTTGAGTAAAGAGCAGACGAAAGAGGAGATAAAAATGTTGGGATGAAGATATTTATTTTGGTGGGGGGCTGCTGTGAAACAAGTTTTTTGAGTCCCTATTACATGTTTATATTGGGGTTCTTTTCTTGGAAAATTTATCTATCAAATGTTTATGTTTATAATCAATTAGGCTAAAACAACATCTGTTTTCTGTGTTCATAAACATTTAGAGATTTTAATAAAATTTGCCTACTTCATAACAAATAAAAAAAGAAATAACTCTTTTCTCCAATATATATTATTTACAGTATTTTTTACTAACTCAACCAAAAACTATGTTACCTTTGGACCTAAACTCTACCTTATTACCAGCACAATAATTTGCATCAATAGGGGCATAATTGTTTACTGCTTATCATTCAAATAAATTACGTGTGACCTTTTACTGAGTTGTATGCACGGCACATGTATAATCTGTTTATATATATAGATTTTTTTTTCACCTACTTACCTTTAAAAACAAGGAGGAAAAAAAGAAAAAAAAAAAGAAGATGTTTTTAATAAATCATATAATCAATAGAAGCATGCCAATTGGGGAATTTACTTTATCTGGTGCTAAATCTCAGTACCTTTCAGTTGCCTTTACAAAACACTATATATCCTTTGCATGTCAAATTATCACCCATCTACAGTCTACACTGTTTAAATAGCTACAACTGGCCTTTTTATGCTTGAATTACAGATTTGCAGTAACTTGGTATTGTTTTTCAATGTTGGCAGGGGGTTAAGTGATGTGGCAAAGTTTCTGAGCTCTCATCCACACTATAAAAAGAGCATTTCCCTCTCCAAGTTCTGCTTCGTCACTCCGAAGATTCAAGAAGAGACCGTTGCAAGTGATTCTGAATGGAGAACTGCACTGAGAAACAAAAGGCAGAAAAAGGAAAATTCAGGCTGAATAGGTTTAAGATATAAATGTCTTGTAACTAATAAGTATATGAAACCTTCCTCAGTAAGTGACAAGCAAACTAATAAGTTGTTACTTGTTATCTGTGTTATAGTGAAATGAACTTCTAATAGCAAATATCAGTGAAATGTTTTGTATGTGTGAATAACCTGGGGAAAAGTTAGTTCTCCAGGGAATGCATAAAGTTAGTGAGCAGAGGAAATAGATGTTATAATAAACAAAAACTTCTTAATGATATCAGTACTATTTGTTTCTTTGCCTCTTGCTAATACTGGGTATTATCCAGTAGCTCTTCTGATACTGCTCTTCTTTTGATGGCTTGTTGTTATTATGTTTTTGGGCTTTGGTATTTGGCACAAATAAACAAAAATAATCAGATTATTTATGCCTTTTGCACAAAATCCTCTTATTGGATCAACTTCACTCTCTTAAACTAAAACAAGATATTCTGGCAGGGCCCAAAATATAATACCAAGTTCCAAAATGGCCCATATTTTCTTTTTATTGCTGTACCAGTCTAAACCCAATTTCACAAAACTTCCTCACAACTGGTAACTGTAAACACTAAACACCACCTATCAGAAAATCAGCAAAGAAAATAAATCTGGAGCTGATTTGATTCTATGACCCTCCATTTCTCATCACTCAAAACCTCCTCTTCTCTTCTTCCCCTCTCACAAAGATGCACTCTCCTCCAGCACCCTTCCACTCTGCAATCTCCAAATTCTTTCCTGTTGCAGTCCCAGCTGCAATTGTCTTTCCCCACAGGTCCAGTGTGCTACCCAGAACCAGGACTCGAACCGTAGTCCGTTCGGATGCCACAGACACTGCTACATCTGCAGTTGAAGAAAGTGTAGAGGAGAAAAGGGAGGAGGTGCAGGGTGATGTGGGCTCTTCTAAGAAGCCTTCTCCTGTTTCCCCTGTTGTTGATAAGGAGCTTAAGAAGGTTGGTTCTTGCTCTCTCTTTTGATAAAAAAAACATCTTGCGTCCATAGAATAACTGTTCATATGCGGATATGCCCATAGATGTATATAAATTCATTAACAGGTAGAGTTCACTTATAAAGTAAGCCATCCATCCACCCCCTCTCTCACAATCTGACACACTCACGTGCACCCATGTGCTTGTCGCAGTTACATAAATGGTTACTGAAAACCGTAGTGTATCTGTTTACTAGAAAATGATACATGTTGATTGGAAAGATATAAATGTTTACTGAAAAATGATATTTGTTCATCAAAAATACGGCGGACCGGTGGATAGATAAAAGGGGTGGTCACTACCTACGACTCATATAAATTTTGTAACAGTTACATCAAGTTTGTAACTTTTACATAAAATTTGTAACATTTGAAATCTATAGATGTCCATTCTATGAACGCTAAGTAGCACTGAAAAAAATGGTTGTTTTTTTTTTTTTTTCTATTTTTCTCCTTTTTGATTCATTTTTATTAGGTTTTTCTGGTGTTGTTGCTTGTATTCTAGTGTTAGGTGTCTATAGGATCAACCGTTGAATTGTTATCTTCTTTAGTTAGAAACCAGTTGTGCCTGAATCAACTTGCTACTGATATGCATAATCCAAGACCTAGCATGTCCATACATTTGTCTTCTGAGATATTTAGTTTGCTGGAGCCAAGTTGTCAAATTTGGTTAAGGAATGAAATAACTCAGCTTGACAGTGTTAACTTAATTTGACATAATTCGAAATTTGAGACTGAACGGAAACTTTGTTTTTGATGCCTGAACTATTCCACACCTGTCCAATTAGTTCCTTGAACTTTTTTTTCTTCTTTTTGGGTACAATTGCCCCCTGAACTGTACTGAATCCAGCTTCATGCTCATTCACTCTAGTATGATCACATTTTAACATGATACAACATCATTTACTTTAATGAAGAAGTAACAGTTGATTTAACCATATTGGATGAAATGATCAAAAAGTGAGGTAGGTCTAATTGACGAGTGCAAAAGTTCATATAAAATGCATACCAAATCTTATTGCTTACTCGTTTTGTATCATAAAAACAGGTGGTCCAGAAGACGGCAGCGACATTTGCTCCAAGAGCTTCCACAGCCACGAAGAACCCTGCTGTGCCTGGAACTACTCTTTACACAATCTTTGAGGTGCAGGGGTATGCATCAATGCTACTCGGCGGAGCTCTCTCCTTTAATCTGATATTCCCTTCAAACGAACCCGACATATGGAGATTAATGGGCATGTGGTCCATTTGGATGTTCAGTAAGCAATGCAAATTTTTCCTTTTTTTTTTTCATTAATGTTACTTTAAACTTATGAACCGAGGATCATTCTCTTTTAGATGTTTGCACTGAGGTTTCTTCTTGAAAAGAACTATATAAAAAGGGAATAAAAACTAATACTGTGGTTATGCCAAATTAAAATGTGGATGAGATTTTGTCGCATCTGGAAACTAAAACCACCTGTGACCATTAAATATCCATAACCATCCCTAATTGAATCATGGTTGATTAGAGTAATTTAAACACTCCCGATACTGCTGTGACAAATTCCATATCAGCCCTAGAGGATTTATACCCGCCCATCTGCCAAGTGAAATATCAAGTTGATTTTAGTAAAGCGGAGTTGAGGAATCAATGTAAAATTTTTAAATTAGGATTGATTTTGTCATGAGTATTATCTTCTCACAGATATTTGCAGAAAATTTTCATACATGCCCAAAGTTCTCGTCTTATATCTATTGATGTCTAAACAGTCAAGTTAATTTCACATATGCCCAAACAAAAGGCACAAATTCAATTTGCGCCCTTTAAATAGACAAACAGAGGGCGTAACACCATCCCATGCCCTTGAATTTGAATTATCAATCAACATTTTAAGGATTTTAAGGATGGTAAAGATGTAAAGTTGAAAAAACGGAGTTTAAAATGTGCAAGTAGAACTTGCGCCCTTTAATTTGGGCTTATGTGAAATTAACTTGACTGTTTAGGGATCGGTAGAGATAAGAAGACAACTTTGGGTATATATGAAAATTTTCCGATATTTGCAGCTCCAAAGTCGGTACCCTCCTGGGTCCTAATTTTGATTTTGTTATCTTTTTCCATGTGTTTACATTTTCCAACCTGCGTACTGGAAGAAGGTAATTTTAACATGTATTGGGTGAGTTAGCTCTCTCTGATCAGTTTCTTTTCGTCTAAATTGTCGCAGCAATACCTTCACTTAGGGCACGGGACTGCTCGAACAAAGAGAAAGAGGCTCTCAACTATCTGTTCCTTCTTGTCCCTCTTATAAACGTGCTTATCCCTTTCTTCATCAAGTCTTTCGCTGTTGTATGGTCAGCCGATATCGTTGCTTTCTTTGCGATGTATGCATGGAAGGTACATGTCCCCATTTTGTTAAGTTCGTCATCTTTGCTCTTTCATCTTTCTACTCTGCTTGAATTTTGCGATACTGATACTCTTTTATGCGTACAGCTCGGGTGGCTCCAAAGGACAGAGTGAGAGAATTCAACAAATTGGAGCTTATTTTTTTTGTTTTGGTGGATTGATAAATTAGATGGAGTTAGTAATTATTCTTCTCAGTACCATTTGTGCATAGAACATGGCTGCAGCAACTAGCCTCTTTTTTTTTTTTTTTTTGTGCTGAACAAAATCTTATGATCAAGAATTCAGGATGAGTACAGCTTAGGATAATCGTATTTGTAATTAAGAGGAATGTAGGAATTAAGCTAAGTTTTTTTTTTTTAAGATTTAAGTGGATATTTTTCACTATCTTTCATGATATTTGTGTTTATGGAGGATTGAGTCCATGAGACCATGACATCTTAAAAGTCATCATAGTTAGCTACCACTTAAGCTATTAGGCCATTTGCAGAATTAAGCTAAGTTATATCTTCATTTTGCTGCATACATCAATTGGCAAGTGTTGGCAAATTAAGCAGCACGTTTGATAAAACAATAGCGATGTATTTACTTGATAAAACATCAAATAACAGTGAAATACTGAAATGACAGGAAATTGAAACACAGCTGTATCTTCGAAATATTTATACTTTTTGTAATTCTTGATAAAATATCAAATAGCATTTAATTATAAAATTTACAAACTGACAATTATGCTAATATTTTTGTTTTCGAGCTTATTTGAAACATAATAATTTTCTCAAGAGTAACAGCCAGTGACCACCCATTTTATCTATCTACCGGTCCATCGCATTTTTAATGAACAAATATAATTTTTCAGTAAATATTTATATTTTCCAATCAACATATATCATTTTCTGGTAAATAGATACATTACGATTTCCAATAAACATTTAAGTAATTGTGACAAGCACACGAATCTATATGGGTATGTCAGATTGTGAGACAGAATGGATAGGTAACCGACTTGACAAGGTGGACTCAACCTTTTTTCCATTTCTGAGTCACCTCGTGCATTTTATATCCTCTACCTTAAGAGCATCTCCAACGCCGGATTCAATTCCACTCTCAAGTCGGTAGCCACGTCACCCAAATAAAATAGCGCTCGCTATAATCCCAAATCGTTCCATCGCTTGGAGTCGCAAAACTCTCCGAAATCGCTAAAAATTGTTGAAGTCGCTGAAGTCCTCTCCTGTATTCAGTTCCGATGGCACCCTCCATTTGATTATTATTTTTTTTTTTTGCCAAATTCCATTTGATTATTCAAAGCACAAAAACAAAATGAAAGTAAAAATAAAAACCTCTATTATAAAATACGATCCCAGATGTTCTGAATATGTCAAATTAATTATGGTGTACCAAACCTTCGTTCCAATTATATAAAATACGATCCCACATTTTCCAATTAGATTATTCTGACTTGCATAGACAAAGGGAAAAGTACACACATTATTCATATCAACATTATTAAAAATCTCAACAGTTTTGCATCTTTCAATTATTCAAACAGAAAAAACACAACAATTCCGTAAATTCATATAAAAAAAAAACTAATTTTACAAAAACTAATTTAATCATTATTATCATTTGCTCCGTCATTCTCGTTTGTTCCGAAACGGTTCCAAATCTCTTCCATCATATCTGCACTGGGAATTTGTACCTTATATTGTGAACTTTGAAATGGTGTCGAAGATACTTATGAATTATACCTGTTGGCTCTCAAGCAATTTTCAGGCATTAAAAGCCAACATTGAAACTGACTAAACAGTCTTTCCTGGACCCATTTCATTAGCTAGTATCACATTAGTATCATTCGTCCACCTAAATCAAAAGCACAAAATTTAAACACACAGGATTAAGGAGGGAAAAAGCACAAGACCGTGATGAGGGAAAAATCACAAGCTATCTATTGACAAGAAACTTTAATCCCTCAAGCTGATAATCATGGAGTTTTCCACCTTTTAGCCATCCATCAGTTCATGAATTTGCAAGTTAATTAATTCATTTGATCTATCAATTAGATTTAACATATTTCATCTAACACTTTAATAAATAAATCTTGCACCATTCCAAATGGAAGCACATGTAAGCAATTCCAAGTAACATAGACTAATAACACCGACAATTACCTGTATATTTTCCTGTACCCTGTACTCATCAATTGCATCTTGAGCAAAAAGGAATATCAGTATCTCTTTCCCTGCAACAATAGATACAAGAAGGCTCACACAGGTAATCCAGCTTACTAATAGTCAAAGCATTGTAAGAATGCTATACTCCGCAGTAAATATAGATAGTAAGATTACAAATGCCAACCTGCACGAATCTTGAGACGATCGAACGGCCCAGTGCTTAGCCGCACATTGCCTTTAGAAATAACCACTCCAAAGTTCGCAATACAGTCTGTCTGACCCGATCCACTTGACTGCGAAGAGATCATTTCAAACCCTGATGGGCATTTCATCGAACAGTTCGGGTGCGACGCAGAAACCGCCGGCGTCTGCGCCTCCCCCGCCGCGGCCGACGCATCAGGATGACGCCGACGAGGAGGACGAGAGTGTGAAGCAGCTTCGGGAGTGCTCCGCTCTCTACCTCGCTCTTCAGGTACACCCCCCCCCCTCCCCCACCGTTTCAATTTGTTCTTGCTTTTCACATTGACGACCGTGCCATTCATTCCTGATTGACTGATTTATGCTGTTCTGTTATATCAAATTTTCAGGATTGTTTGATAAAATCCAATAGAGATTGGAAGTGTTGCCAGACTGGTAAGCATAACATCTTGTTTTTGCTGTTCATGTGAAAATGCACATAATGTTAATACTAATTTTTACTGTTTGTCATCCATGCAAGGACTGTTCTTTTGTCTTCAGTTTCGGATACTTGTTTTCGATACCGTTTTTTAATGGAACTCTGTGCCCTTGTTTTTACAGAGGTTCAAGCTTTGAAAGCATGTAATGAGAAGAGGAGCAATGCCAATAGCACGAAACATTGATTGCTGTGAAGTTAGCATTTGTAATAGTGACGGTTGGCTGTTTTCACCAATACTGAATCTATTTCATATAGAGTATGAATCTTCTTATTTTTGAGGTACTTTATGATGTGTTTTCTTCTAAGCAACCTTTAACATTTTTCCATTGAAAGGAGACAAACAGAATGCAGCTGATGTCTGTGCTCGCATCAGTAAATCATATTTCGCAACTTATGCAAGCAATATGGAAAAAATAGGCATGAATTTCTTCAATCTTAAATGATGTATATATTCATGGAGACCTTGCCAACTAAGAGTCGGCAATTTCTTAACATATTTTATAAGAAAATTATATAGCAATTACAACTTTGTATCATTGACAATGAATCATGGGGCTTTGAGTAGGTATTTCCCAAAATTGAGCTTGAACACTGTTCATATTGTTTATTACACATTTCTTTTAGCTAATAGAATAAATTTGGGGGAAAAATGGATGATGAACAAAATAACCACTCTAATGAAACAACTTGACTGCTGATACGTAATAAAAATCATCACATGGCCTCACATGCCGCACAAGGTTTCCCATATCACCTGCACTCCCGGTTTTGCAGTTAAAATTAGGAGGGGCATGGAAGCATGCACCAATCGTAGCGCCGCGAAAGCATGCTGGGTTTGAAATTTTTTGGTCCTTTGCTCCCTAGAAACCGGGGTTTGATGCCAGCTAGACTGTAACCCACATAACCGAATGTGGATCCGGCAATAGTCACCAGAACATCTGAGAAACTCAACAGCCAGGTTTCTGACAATGCCTTAAAGTTGTGGAGATGCTTCTCAGTCTGTTGTCTCTCTTCATGTCTCGGTTGGTACACTGATCATCTCACCTGTGGTACTTGGGTGTGTATAGTACAATTTGTATAGCCTTTCATAGATAGTTCCATACAAGAAAACTAGATGATCAGTTCTTGCCGCTGTTTCATTTGACATAGAAGGAGATACTTGAGACTGGTTAAGATTTACAGGGGCAGTATAAATTCTTGTTGTGTACACCTGATAACTGTCATAGACATCTCAACTGAAATTGGAGCCAAACTGAAGATTCTTACTTGTGTACAAGGGTTTCATTTATGAGCTGGAGTAATGTAGTTTGAACATACAACATAATTTGTATTTAAAATTTTAATACTATCTAATCTAGTTTAAGTTGCTCGCAGTCTATACGTCGCAGTTGGAGATTACCATCACATTTATTAATTAGATACCACCTGCATTTGTTATAGTATGGTTCAAAAAAGTAAAATTCAAAGTTTCAAAGTGTGGTCACAAGTTTTTTTTTTTTCCCTTTTTTCTTTGGATCCAAGTGTCTTTTAGTGTATCCCATTAAAGAATCTTAATTAGTACTCAAAGGTGTGCTTTGTGGCTGTATGTGGCAAATGGTTTATATTTGGAACATTTTTTATAAATTAACAGCCATGTTCCTGGCATGATAACATCCCTTTACAAATTTGTATAAGCATACACAAAATCAACTATGCATCTCAAAAAAATTTTAGGGCTCATCCCTTCTCTACCTATTTTTCTCCTCCTCTCTATCAACAACTACAAGAAAACAATTAAGAAATTTTTTGCACGCATTACAAAATTGTGGCTGTAATAGCATAATTTTCTTGCAGAACCATCTCTCTATGTTATTGCAAAAAACTTAGAAAACCGACAAAGATACAGCAGCAGAACGTAGCTTTACGCCATCATTTTCCCAGTTCATTTCTGGAGCAGTAGCACCAGCAATGAATGCCTACCAAAAAGAAAAAAATTTAAAATGAAATTTTAAGCAATAACCATAATGCACCAACAACAAACCATCACTGATTCGGTAACGATTTTCAGAAAAGAACTAACAAGAGCGCATACAATGGTGTACCTTTCCACTGTTAACTGCCGCCATAAGAGCAACATGCTGTTTATCGAACCCAAATTCGTAGTAATAATAGGTCCTGCAGTAAGTAAATGGCCTTTCTTTTAGTGTTAACATTAGAGGTAGTAACCAAATGCAGGTACCAAGTTTCATATTTCTTCAAAAATTGGGGTTGAGGCTTCTTACTTGAGCTTTTCCTCTTCCTTGACTTTGATCGTTCGAGCAGAGTATAAGGTCGCCCCAGCTGTACGAACAAAGAATAGATTGCAACAAAAGTATTGTTCAAAATTTACATAACACACATAGCAATTAGCCAAAAAAAGAAACAGAAAATGGAATTACCAGGAACAAATATTTTTGCTGCCTCCTTTAGAGAGCCAATATTTGTAATATCTGTAGCCTGTGCATGCAAATTCATATAACTTGAATGAAAGTTGCAGTGTGTAGCCATCACAGATTAACAAGCAGAACCAATAAATTTGACATGAAGTTTCTAAACGAACCTCGAGAAAGGTGATCTTGAGCTGATTAGAAGGCTTGATCACCACACTTACAATTTCTGATCTACATTACAAACAAGGACGGTCTGCATTTAAAAAAATAGTATAGTTATCAAAATAAAATGCCCCTCATTGAACCTCAAAAGGACTAGTTTATTTTTTTTAGTAATGTAACTCGATCTAAGGAAAACAATTAAAATTGCTGCAGCATAGAAGGAACTATGACCTATCTGGCGAGGCGAAACGAGCAGCAAACGGTTTTTCTTTCGCCTTATCTCCATAGTAAGTTAACTCACCACCGTTATAAGCCTAAAGAAAAATTCTGATTATTATCATTGTCGTAGTAACAATTACATAATTAGACTTTGAGGTGTTCGGTATCGATTCGAATGACAGTTTGTGGAACCCAGCTGCCAGCATGAATTACAGGCAATTGTACTATCAAGCATACAAACCCTATCCATCTGCTGATACTGACCTCGGGTTCCAGGAGGTCGTCGAACTGCGGCGGGGCTCGAATCGAGAACCCGTTGCCAACGTACTGCGACCAGGACGTGGTGTTCACGATCCCCTCCAGAAACGGCCTTTTGGAAGAAGAATTGCCCTTCTCGGGAGAGTCCGCAGCGGCCGAGCTTTTAGGAGGAGCGGTGAAGGAGATGGCGGGCAAAGCAAGGGAGGTGAGTATCGTCACTGCGTCCCGTCGGGAGAGAGGGCGCCGGGGGCAGGCGTGGGAGGGAGGTGGAGGAGGGAGGGGATGGGGATGGGGGGAGAGGATAGGGAGATGGAGTGTAACGGCCATGGAAACGGCGGAGGGAAACTCAAACAGACAAACGGTCGTGGTCCGTTCGCCTGCCTAAGAATTAAGATGACTGTAAGATTGCTAAATGGTCCTTGTATTGATTGATATTGTGAAACCAGTACTAAGCGGATAGGGAGTGGTTTAGGGTCTGCTCCACAAGGGGGAGAGGAGGGAAGGGGAGGGCTGATCAAGTTTGGAGTTACCTGCCCAAAGTCATGTTAGGGCGTGTTTGTTTACATGTAATAGCATTTGCTTTGTAGTTACAACTACAAGAAGGTGGAGATGCAGTAGTTGTACATGTTGGATTGTTGTTTGTATATTTGCAGGAAGACATGCAGCATTAACAAAATTCTCAAATTGTCTTTCATATATCTATATAAGAATAAAAAAACAAAAAAGGAAAGAGCATATACAACAGAAAAACTGGTTATATATCTCTCATTTGTTGGACGGATTTGGAAACAAAATCGTGAAAATTAATTCATTAAGATTAAAAAGGAATGACTGATAGATATAGACATATAGCAAATGCAAATATATAGGTTGCATCTCCTCCTACGCCAAAATTGACCGCAGTACAAGTTGCTGTAGTTGAGATGGATTATGCAATTGGAAATGCAAAATACTTTCTAAATGCTACCAACCAAACAGATGTGCTAATTATTTGTGCAACTCCAACTACAGCGTTGCAGTACTTACAGGGAAACAAACATGCCTCCACAACTACAATCACTAGAGAGGAGAGGAGGGTAACAAGATACAAATTATAATTATGGAGCAACTAACATGATCTTAGGCAGGTAACTCCAAACTTGATCAGCCCTCCCCTCCCTTCCCCTCCCCTCCTCTCCCCCCTTCTGGAGCACACCCTTAGGGTCTGCTCCAGAAGGGGGAGAGGAGAGGAGGGGAGGGGAGGACTGACCAAGTTTGGAGTTACATGTCCAAGGTCATGTTAGTTGCTCCACAACTACAATTACTAGAGAGGAGAGAAGAGTAGCAAGACACAAATTGTAATTATGGAGCAACTAACATGATCTCGGGCAGGTAACTCCAAACTTGATCAGCCCTCCCCTCCCCTCCTCTCCCCCTTTCTGGAGCAAACCCTTAAGGTGTCGTAAGTCGACACAGCTATATATGTATAGTAAACTAAATCATCAACTTTTCATATCTTTTACACGTTCTACCAACTTTATTTTTATCTATTTACTTCACTATTATCAAACACCACTGCTTTAAGGTGATTTAGTGTTTTACTCCGCTTTAGCTTACTACGCTTGCCAAACGGAGGGAATATGTATTGATACTTGCTTATGAGAGATCACTGACAAATACTTATCTTGACGATTTTGACAATTAGATTCTTCATAATTTTCAAATAAACCATTAAAAATGATCAAAAATATAAAAAACTTTATGGAAGTATCGCTTAACTTATAGTTAAGCAAGTAGATCAAATTAGGAGTAGATTCTTTATGGAAGTATCGCTTAACTTATAGATTGATTATGTTTTCAAGTATACTCAACTTAAGCAACGTTTGATTGCTTTTCAAAGACACGTTAAATTACAACCGTTCAAAAGAATACAAAATGTTGATAAAGCATCAAACGATGTTCAAATTGATTGAAATTTGAAATATTATCGATCTAAAAGTTAAGGCATCTATAAATTATTTTTCATTTTTAAGATTATTTGTGAATTCTTACAAGTTTTTTAAAAGACTCATTGTCAAGATTGTCGAATTAAGCATTATCAATGGATATCTCCTCTTTGCATATTTGGCTAGTTGTTGTTTAAGAGTTGGTTCAAGCATCAAATTGCATATCGGGTTATTGACAAGAAAATCGATAAGAATAGACATCTACAGAGTATATATGTTACAAATTTGTGATAAAAGTTACAAAATTGACGTAAGTGTTATAAAATTGTATGTAGGGATGTATGAACAGTTATTTTATGGATGCTTGGATGTTATGATGCACTAAGCTGTTGATGTTTGATGTACTGCCCGCAACACTATATCCTTTTTTTTATGTTAATGATTAATAAAATGCAATAACATACATGATAATTATAATCTGTGTATAAAATTCACTAAGACAAGGCTTGACCCTTATTTTTCATCAAAAAAAAAAAAAACAAAAAAACATTCACTAAGACAAACAAAATAAAATATGCAAAAAACTCCTGGAGGGATATAACTGCCGTTAGGATCCGTTACCCTTATCCTAATTCAAATCCAACCAACCAATCAAAATCTGTGTTCAGTCCCCATCAGCAGCTCTAGCTCTCCAGAAATCAACAATCAATATCAGTGAAGCTGTTGATGCTCTTCCATCCTCTCCTCTTTTCCTCCCGTCGTCCCGCCACTTCTTCGGTGCAATGGAGACCATCTGCTTGACCCCTCTACGCAACCCGAAACTCACAGCCTCGAAATCCGTCTCCTACCACCTACCCAAATCTGTCTCCTGTAGCCTTGGCAAGAGAACCCCGGTACCAGTACCAGTACCGGTACCGCCTATATCGAAATCCAACAGAAGTTGGGTAACACACTTGCGACATGGCCTGGCAGCAGCTGCAATCTCTCTTGCAGTCAACTTATGCCCCGTGATCCCCACTGCCCAGCCACCGGCATTCGCTTCGGAGTTTGATGTGCTGAGTGGAGGCCCACCCGAGTCGTATGTCTTGGATGATGCAGGAGTGTTAAGCCGTGTTACTAAGTCTGACCTGAAACAGCTCTTGTCCGACCTCGAGTCAAGGAAGAACTTGCACATAAACTTCATCACTGTTCGCAAATTAACGGTACATAACTAGGATAACATTTAGATTTCAGGAACTTTCATAATTTCGCTGATGCGACTCATGAGGAAATTAACTTAAATTGATGATTGGTTGGTTTGTTCGAATTGTAGAGCAAGGCTGATGCTTTCGAGTACGCAGACCAGGTGCTGGAAAAATGGTACCCCACAGTAGAAGAAGGCAACAACAAGGGTATTGTAGTGCTAGTAACCAGTCAGAAAGAAGGCGCTATTACGGGAGGGCCCGCATTCATCCAGGCCGTTGGTGATTCTGTACTGGACGCAACTGTCTCAGAGAATCTCCCAGGTTAGCCTTTCCTTGTAATTTCAGAGATGATAAAAACATGTCAATCAACCATTACTTCAGGCTTTGGCCTTAAAGTGTGCATACACAACACCTGGTATTTAACTGCTCCTTTCTTGTATCTCGCTACAGTTTTGGCGACAGACGAGAAGTACAATGAAGCCCTGTACAGTGCAGCAAAGCGTCTAGTGGCAGCGATCGACGGACTGCCAGACCCGGGTGGGCCGAAATTCAAGGAGAACAAGAGGGAGTCCAACTTCAAAAGCAGGGAGGAAACCGACGAAAAACGAGGGCAATTCTCCCTTGTTGTTGGTGGGTTGCTGGTTATTGCCTTTGTTGTTCCCATGGCACAGTACTACGCCTATATATCCAAGAAGTAGATGATTTTACATGTATATTGATTGATTGAGGGGTTTTCTTGTACAAAAGAACATTGTTTTTTCATTGATCAGATGAGAAGCAAAGAGGAGTAATTATAAATTTAGAGGCAACTGTTAACTGGTAAAGTGCATGATGATTCCAAGTCTAATGAGTTGGGTAGTACAGATATTCTTATACTGTTAAGTTCCCAGCAAAATATTCATCTAACTTTTTTAATTTTTCTCTTTCTTTTTGAAAAAAGTGGAATACTCCACCAGTTTCAATGAAACTGAAAATGAGTTTACATACTGTTCTATTCCTAAATCTTGTACTAAACAGCTAGTACTAGACAAGGAACCTAGAATCTAAACTTATAAACTTATAAACTTGCCAATTTACCAGCTGATACTTATTGTGTTGATTCAGAATTTCCTATCAGCACTTGCAAAATGTTGAGAATATGTGGTGATAGATATCAACCAATCATAAAATGCAAGCACTGATAACAACAAGAAACTAACTCAAAGAATAACCTCATTTATTGTTGACAGTAAAAGAATAACTGACAAGGAGCTGTTACATATACTACATTCTGAGATCAATGTAACAAGCACACTATGTTGCTAATATTTTGGTTTAATAAGGAATGGCATCTTGTCTGAGAATGGTGGATCAGAATATTTTCCTGTGAGAATTCTTGATGCCACATGGAAATTCGCTGCCTCAGTGTAATGTATCCCATCCCAATTAATATGCTCTGATGTATCATTGCAACCTTTCGCAGTTACTGGCCCCACCCCATTGAGTACCTCAGTGTGCCCACAAGGGACCCGACTATCATAATTTAGTTTCCCACCTCCATATCCACAGCATGCGGTTATCGGATATTCAAATCCTACAAAATGTATTATAAACTAGCATGAGAATTTTATTTTTAGACAAGCCACAAAAAATTGCATCTTCTATGTAGCACCAATTTATCTAGAAACAAGTACAGTTTCAATTAGGTACCAATTGAAGCATTTTGTCGGCAGTTAAATTCTCTGTTTAACTTACTAACCTATTCATGTACTAAAATATATGCAACTATCTAAGCAAAGTGCTTCAATCTTCAAGCACAGACAAATATGCTAGGTAAGATCAATAGCATTCATCCTACAACCAATAGTTAAGAGGAACAGACTGTTAGGGTTTTCCTTGCACGTAAACCAACTAAAAATTATAACGGTGACAATGATGTGTTAATCAACTGCTACATATTAAAATATCATAGTAAACTCATTTGCTTCCATACCATATTTAGCATAGTTGCTGATTAGGTCGGACTTGATTGAGTAGACATCGACATAAATTATATTTGAATCGCTAAATTGCCCTCTCAGCTTTGTACAGAGAGCATGCAGCTGTAGGTTGAAAAGCCTAGCCACACGGTTGTGTGCAGCAACACACCCATCCTTATCAAGCTTTGATGGATCTTTTCCAAAAAAGGCAACGTTTTGAGTAAGACACCCTAGAGGACCTGTGTTATGAATCCAGAAGTTTCTGGCACCTTCATCATGCAATTTCTGTTAGTGACAAAACACAAATTTTTAGTTCATTGTAAGATAAAGATGGCTTTCATGGTTGCTTGAACAAAACTCCATTTACTATGCAAATCCCAAAAAAACTATTTTTCATGCAACCAAACCCTAAAAAGAAAGGAAAAAATTTGAAAATAACTCAATTGTCATCCAGAATACCAAATAAAATGAACTATCTGGTAATCCATTCTTTTTTCCTTCAGTAGACCAGCAATTAAGAACAACTGAATTATTGTCTGTAACAGACAGGCAATAAAGGGTAATCGAGTAGTTTGTTCGAAGGGACACTAAATTTGACTAAGCCTCAGGAGGAAACACAGATTTCAGACTTTTGTATATTGCACGCACAGAACAATTTGCATATTGTCGAAACCCATACAATTACCCCCAGTAAAGAGAGACATTTAGTTGCAAAGGGAAGAATTTACAATGTCAAGCCTAAGGTAAGTTGTCAAAGACCTTAAGGCCAGTTTCAAACTCCAACAAGATGGTTGGGATCAAAGCAGCGACTTGGTCCTCAGTCTTCGAGTAAAATGAACCAGCAAGGTCATTCTGACCTATATCAAACATGTAGAGTCCCTTTGCAAAGAAATCCGCTTGAGGGATGTATCTCCTGGATTTACCTAAAATGGAAGAAAATTAGTGATAGCCCATGAGAGCAAGATGGTGAATTACACATGAAAAACCTGAAAATGGAGTAGAAGCTGCAAAGACAACAACTACATTAGCAAAATAACTACATTAAGATTTCTATTGTTGGCAAGTGGCTGAGTTTTAAGCCCCCATGTTGGAAATTATGGATTAGGATTTGTTGGCTTTGACCATTTAATCCAAAAAGTTAAAAATGTCCAAAGTTCACTAATCATGTAGACATATATTTGACATTTGTAATATATATGAAGCTGCCATAAGGGACAGTCTTGATGTGCAACTGAACTACCTACTTGCATCCAATAATTGAAGAACTTGGCTCTTGAATTGGAGAAACTGAGCAAATTGTATCCCAAAAGAGAAGGGGCTGACAGATGTTGGTTTTGCAGGAAGTATTGTACATCCAGCAGCAGCAAAGTTAGTGCCCCCCTGAAAACTCGGTGCACCAACAGATTGCAAATACGCATTTAAGAATGGCAAATCCATTGCATCCACTACAACAATTAAGAAAAACCAAATGATACTTCGTGTCAATTTTATATTGTAGTTCAGAGAAAACAGAAAACACTTACTGGGATCAAGCTATACGCAAGGATTTGGTAAGTTGAAAGACCATACAAGTAAAGAGAAGGTTCATCTTACTATATTCCTGTCTTGAATTTTGTTTTTTTGGTTTACAAAGTATTTGATAACATAAAGTTCGTAGAGAGCACAGGACCTATATTAAGCCACTAGACAATTTTCTCCTTCTGTTTCATCGTTTAACTTTCTGTTTGCTAGCTATCTTTACTATTATTATCAATGCCTAACTATCACTTGATTGAGCATAAAGCAAATAAAGCATCATGTTGGACGCATATAAACAATATAACCAAAGCTTTGTGTAGCCAGCATGGTGACTGTCTCAGCACCCAAAAAATAAAGAATGTTAAAATAAATGGGTATGAAACTTTTATGTCACAAATATGAAACAAAAAATAGGAGTATTCAATGGGTAAAGTAAGATGCAATTGCATTCTCCCACATATCCAACCAAACAAAAAAGGCAATTAAAGCAACAACTTTGACGCCCCACACACAATCTAAATCTACCTAACACAAAGGACAGACTACAAGCGCCACTCAAAAGAGACATTTGCAATGTATATTTAGTTACTTACCCAATCTAATCTACCTGAAGGCAGTAACTAATTCTATAGGTGTACCAGTATGAATAAAAAACAAAAATCATAATCTGATTTCATAGTACCGCATTTGGGAAATTTGGAAAATTAACTAATAATTATTGAGAAAAAAGTTCATTACTTTTGTGCATTGCATTGTGCAAATCAGGTTTAATCTGTGCAATCAAATCAGAATTCACCTTTGTGTTCCTACGGGGAGCGCAAAGAGAAAGCAAAAGGAAAAGGAAGTTAAATTACTGAGGAAATCGACGATGAGGCGGCCGTCACAGAAGCGGCCGGAGGGGCGGCCGAAGAAAGTCTGGCCGTACGGCGGGCTAATGCTCTCCAGCCCGGACGCCACCCTCCCTCCCGTGTCGGAGTTGGAGTCCCCGAAGTTGAACACCGCCGGGTAGCTGAAGTCGATCTCCGTCCGCGCCCGCGCCCCCGCCCCCCGCGATCCGAACAGAATTGTGCAGCAGATGATAAACAAGAAGAAAATCGCCGCCATTTCGCCGATGGGAATAGAATTGTGAAGAGTGAAGAGTAAAGAGTAAATTGAGAAGTAGAGAGCTAAGACAGCATCTGAATCTGCGCTCCAGGCTGTGGGGGGTTTGGTATTGTGCTTTTGTACGCTACTCGATCGATCCACTACTTGAGAGGGGAGAGTGTCTGTCTCTCTGACAAAAGTGAGACTACAATAGGAAGGTTTTAACAAGTGTTTGTACGTTTGTTGTCGTGTACTCCATGGTTTCCGAACATCCTTTTGTCGCGCGCACGTTAGCCGTTGTTGCCAGTTACACTGCGCTTCAGATAGGGGTAGAGAAGGGGAGGGTAGAGAATGGAAGGGGAGGGTTGTGAGTGAACCGTATCCTTCTAAATCGGGGTGTAGAGGTTTGATGGAAACTCTTAACAAATTTTGTACTTTGTTCCCCTCCTCTCCCCTCCTCTTCCATTGTGTCCCCTCCAAAAAATTTGGTTGTGGAGCACGGTTCATGACTTGGGCAGGGTAACAACAAAAGCGGTCACCCCTCCATTCCCATACCCTCCCCTCCTCTACCCCTCTCTGGAGCGCAGTGTTAGAGGATCCATTTTGATGAAGGGGAAAGAATGCTTCGTATATTTTACGAGATTCCATTTGTATATTTTCTTTTATTTAAAAGATTCGTGTTTCGTATATTTTCTTTTGTCGGTTCGTACCATTTATGTTAATATTCAAGTTACATAATAAGCAAATACATACCCTTTAAAAAGGAAAAAAAAATGGAGTTTTCTCCTCATTTTTATAGGATTATTATTCAAATAAGCTTAAATGTTTTAGATAATCAGAAAAAGGTAAAAAAAAAAATTTATGGACATATCCTATAAATCGTAGGTTTACATTTTTTAAAAAGATAAAAAAAAATCAGATTTATTTTTTGCATGACCCTTTTGATTTATCCATTGTTCTATTGGTTGGGTTTATCTTGCACAATTAGTTTACATATTTTTTGTAACCTACTATTCTATGTATTATATGCTTCCGATTATTTCGTCTCCAAACTCATTTGTTTTATCAATTATTTACTTTTCATATTTTCAAATAGTTTTAAACTATATATTCAGTCTTAATTGTGCAACATATATCATCTAATCCCTATCCCTACTAATAATAAAGGAGGAGTTTACTTGAGATTAGAAATGAGTCTTTGTCCAGGACAATTTTCGGTCGTCTGATCGGATGATCTCGACCGTCCATTTCTAATTAATACTACGATCCGATCTTTTAATTTCCTCTCCCAGATAGCCTTCTCATTAATCCACGACTCAACTCGCACCGCTCTCTCCATTCGGCCTTCAATCCGCTCGGATTTCCCCTCGAGCCGTCCGATCAGAGTTAATCCGCGGCTCAGACGTCTCGCCCTCGGATCGCTGCATTGAAGGCGCCGTCTCCCCTTCCCACGTGAAGGTCGGTTCTCCTCTCCGCAGGCAGAACTTGACTCCATAAATGGCGTTACGAGCTCACCTCGCCACCGCCTGCTGTGGAATTCCGAATTGGAGTTGACAACACCGCCCAATCTCAGGTTTGCATCTAGGGTTAGCCCAATCTCAGGCTTGATTAGTTTGCATCTAGGGTTTGCAACTAGGGTTTAATTTTTTTAATTTT
>JASGLE010000565.1:0-17500 GCA_030179965.1 Cyperus esculentus | reverse complement strand
AACCTGATTCCATGATATTTCCATAAGATTCCTATTCTTAAGCAAGCCCCCTAACGAGAGGGCTTAGCTGATCATGATTTATGTTTTATCTTTCTTTTCCTTTTTGTTTGTTTCGATAAAGATATCGTCCCATTCTCTTTCTATTGATTCTTTTCCGATCGAGATGTATGAATCCATGGATCTATGTAGACACATAGATCCTGTTCATGAATTAACGAAAATGTGCAAAAGTTCTACTTGCCTCTGCCATTTTATGAGTCTGCTCCTTTTTGCGTATGGCATTGCCACGCTTTTTTGAAGCAGCATCTATTAATTCGGAACGTAATTGTGAAACCATACTTGTACCCGAACGCTTTCGGGATGCTTCTATTAACCAACGAATGGCAAGTAATATTCCTTGTGGAATTTTTATTGCAACAGGGACTTTATAAGTCTTTCCTCCCTTTTTTCCCTTTGTTTTTCGTTTTCTTATTTTGACTCCTACGCTGGGAATTACTCTACCTATTGCTTGACGTAAAACATATACTGGATTTTTTTTTGTCTCTTTTCTAATACCTATCCCGGCTCGATAGAAAATCTTATAAGCCAATGATTTTTTTCCGTCTTTCATCATACGGTTAACCAACATGTTAACGACTCGACTACAACAAATTGGATCGAATTTTTCAGTTTTTTTTTTTGCAGTACCTCGACGTGACATGAGCGTGAAAGAAGTTCAAGAATCAGTTTTCTTTTTATAAGGGCTAAAAACGAATCAATTTTTGTTTTTTTTTGGCTTTTTGACCCCATATTGTAGGGTCGATCTCGAAAGATAGGAAAGATCTCCCTCCAAGCCGTACATACGACTTTCGTCGAATACGGCTTTCCACAGAATTCTATATGTATCTATGAGATCGAGTATGGAATTCTGTTTACTCACTTGAGATTGAGTATCCGTTTCCCTCCTAATCCTGTTAGGATTGGAAATCCTGTATTTTACATATCCATACGATCGAGTCCTTAGGTTTCCGAAATACATAGTTTAATGTAAAAAGAAGTGCTTCGAATCATTGCTATTTGACTCGGACCTGTTCTGAAAAAGCCGAGGTATTTCGAATTCTTTGTTGACACGGACAAAGTAAGGGAAAACCTCTGAAATGATTTCCATATTGGACCCTGGACATATAATAGTTCCGAATCGAATCTCTTTAGAAAGAAGATCTTTTGTCTCATGGTAGCCTGCTCCAGTCCCCTTACGAAACTTTCGTTATTGGGTTAGCCATACACTTCACATGTTTCTAGCGATTCACATGGCATCATCAAATGATACAAGTCTTGGATAAGAATTTACAACGCACTAGAACGCCCTTGTTGACGACCCTTTACTCCGGCAGCATCTAGGGTTCCTCGAACAATGTGATATTTCACACCGGGTAAATCCTTCACCCTTCCTCCTCTTACTAATACTACAGAATGTTCTTGTAAATTATGGCCAATACCTGGTATATAAGCAGTGATTTCAAATCCAGAGGTTAATCGTACTCTGGCAACTTTACGTAAGGCAGAGTTTGGTTTTTTGGGGTTGATAGTGGAAAAGTTGACAGATAAGTCACCCTTACTGTCACTCTACAGAACCGTACATGAGATTTTGACCTCATACAGCTCCTCGTTCAATTCTTTCGAAGTAATTGGATCCTTTTCTTCGTTCGAGAATTTCTTCCCTTCTTCCACTCCGTTCCGAAGAGTGACTAAGACCAATTCAGTCACGTTTTCATGTTCCAATTGAAGACTTTTCTTTTATGATCAAAGGAGAAGATTTCTCTTTTACCAAACATATGCGGATCAAATCACGATCTTCTAAAAAGATCAAGAACTCTTTCTCGATAGAAATCCCTTTGCCCCTCATCCAGAAAGAAGGATCCTTTTTGAGTTTCAATTTCTTCATTTTGAATCCGGGCTCTTCTACTTTTTTTTTGATTTCCTCGCTGCGCGCCTGGATTCTTTATTTCATTTCGAATTTTATTCTTCTATCCCATAGGTATACCCTTTGAATCCATAGAGAACCTTTTCTTCTTTATGAATCTATATTATTACATTCCAATTTCTTCCCGATACTTCTCAAGGAAAATCCCCAATTGGATCCAAAATTGACGGGTTAGTGTAAGCTTATCCATGCGGTTATGCATTCTTGAAATAGGAATCAACTTTCTGATCCTGGCTTTCGTGCTTTGGTGAATTGTCCTAGATCCTTTCGATGACCTATGTTGTGTTGAAGGGATATCTATATGATCCGATCGATTGCGTAAGGCCCGCGGTAGCAATGGAACTGGGGAAAGTATACAGAAAAAATAGTTCTTTTCTATTAGATTACTATTCGTTTTAGTATAAGTTAGTGATCCCCTTAGGGATCCCGGCTCTTTGAGTCCTTTCTTCCGTGATGAATTTTTAGCACCAGCCCTACATTTTTTCTCTGTGGACCAAGGGGCTCAGCAGGAAGAGGGTTCATGAGAGAAGTACGGGGGTCAACCTGCTTCAAATATACAACATGGATTCTGGCAATCCAATGGAGTTGGACCCTCATGTCGATCTGAATGAATCAGTTTTTCTACTCTGTTTTTGGTTGTTCGCCTAAACAAGAAAGGAATTCATTCTTGTTTAGGCAGTTTCTATCATCCATACATAGTGCTTTGATCTAAGATTTCAATTCATGCTTCAACAGTAGCATATGAACTAAGGTCGAAAATATCGAATAAACAAGTGTTTCCACGACTCTACCACCCGGCCAATCCTCTTCCACTTAATCCCCTTTTTCATGGCCATATATCTTTACGGATAAGGAATGGAGAAATCTTTCTCCTGTTCCACAAATCAAATGGTTCATTTACTCCGGGAGAAGCCATCTCTTTCTCAACAATATTTTTTTCATTTGATCCAAGAGCCTTCCCTTAGATAGGAACAGATTTGCTAAATACTGATAACTCTCCAACAGAATATGAGAAGAGAAAGATCCTTTACATAAGGAACTATGGATTCTAAGTCTTCTTTGCCATCTCTGACGACGAGCCAACAATTCAGTGTGCTTTTTTTGCTTATTGAACCAATTTTCATTGAAAGATGAAGAAGGATACTTATCTAGGTCTAGGTCAGACCTCTTCTCAAACAATTCTCGACGTGAAAACCAAAAGTCCAGCCGTATGACTACCAAAAAGAATGGCTGCGGAGGTTCCCAAATGAATCGGTTTATTAGAAAAACGCTTTGTTCTTTGGAAAATCTCTCTTTTTTCTGGTACAGAATTGTTCCACTCTGCAAGAACTCCGAATCTTTCTCTTGAAGCTCCTCCTCTTGAAGCTTATCTTCCTCGTGATCAAGAGGCCACTTGCCCTGAAAAGACTCGGCCCAATAAAGAAATCCGGATTTCATATGGATATTCTCAATTTCGAGATTATCAAATAGATAGCGCCTTATTTTAGCAGACCGAACTATTTGAAACTATTTGATTGAAGAAATCGTTTTCTATCTCTTGCGGGTTCACCGCTTCGTGCCCTTCTTCAAACTCCGATTCGTCTATTTCATTTCTCAATCTATCATAATGGATAGAAAAAGATTTCTGTTGCATCATATCTAACGGATTCCTTGGTTCGGACCGAAGAAGTAATGTCTCACTGAAATTTTTTTCTATCCTTTTCTCCCATTACAAAAGAAAGAGTTCAAATCTTCGCACTTATCACTTATCAGAGTCCATTTCATAAGGATCTTCTCACTTATCCGAGTCCATTTCATAAAAATCTTCTCAAGAATTACCCATGGTATATCAAAAATATCTTGAATTTTTGATACCAAGTTTGGTAATATCAAGTTGAAATAAATCTCGGAAAGGATGGATCTTATAAGTTTGAACCCACTCGTAGTTAAGATCGTGGGGAGATATTTTTTGTAAATATTGCACTCGTAGTAATAAATATTATCTTTTTATCTTTAATATCTCCCTCGAAAATGATCACAGAAATCAGATCTTTTTTTTTTTAAGGTTATCTTGATCCTACGTTTATTAACATATTTTTTTTTGCTTCGAAAACGAAAAAGACTCCAGTTTTCTTTCTTTCCGGATGGTAAAGATTTCTTAGAACATGGATTTGATTAACAAACACTCCATGTTTGAATTGACACTGAGATACGGATGCAAGTTCTTAACTTTTGAATCAGATCGATTCATATATGATGAATAAAATCTCCAAAGAATTTCTAAAAAGTCCGTGATCGAGGAACTTTCTCTATAGCTATAGAATTTTGGATCGGCTGTAATTGGATCAAAATTTCTTGGTGGCGAGATGAAAGATCTTAAGGATTCCAGATTGGATTTCTTTGGATAAAGAGTCCTTGGAAAAACAAAAGATCCGTAAAACTTATTATAAATTTTTCGATAGAATTTAGATAATTTATACATAAAAGACTTGTACAAATTATCTCTTGTGTTACCCCTTTGTGGAAAATCCTGATCGTGAGGTATTTGTGTGTCAGAGATTCGCAGAGAAAGAGTCAAAAAAAATTGTTTTTTTTTTACCGACGTACAAAGAAGAAATTATTTTGTTGCGAATAAACAATATAATTCTTTTCAATTGGCTGGAATTTTCTACTTCAATGAGATTCGATCTTGTTAAATCATATTCAATATTGCATAAGATATTTTTTCCTTTCCTAATAAACCGATTTCCCAACCACACATTGTCGAACCAAAAATTCGATTCGTGCGGATTCTTCCCCCAACTAACCATCGGATGGATCATGTATACACAACAATAGAAATTCAAGATCTTTGTTATTTCTATCTTTGAATGAGATTTGAATTCCAGCTACGGTTTCATTACAAATCAAGTCCCTATTTTTTATGATCAGGTTTCTCGACCACCAGGAACTCCGAATGATACAGATATACTTTTTCTTTCTTGGAAGAACACAATGAATTTCTTCTCCATCCATAAAAAAACTCCCAGAAAAGGTTTTTCCTTTTGGAAGCGAAACAACCAAGTTATTGGAAGAACAAAAAGATTCTTCCCTGCATTCAACCGAACTAAGAAGCCCCCTCAAATCGAGATTTTTTCTTTCTATTAGATTTTGATTGTGGACACGATAGAGAAAGACTCCTGCTAGAACAAAAATCAAAGTCTTTAAAAAATTCTTTACGACAGCCTGCATTTGGCCGAAATCAATGAGAGTTTTCATGATCCTCCATATTTTTCTTATTTATTTTATATATATACGATAAAAATGAAAAATATTTTCTTTTTATTCGTATTGTATTTATTAAGTAATTTTTTCTCGTATTAACGAATTTTTTATCATAAACGAAATTTTTCTAGTATTGTATTAACGAATTAGCTATTTTAGAAACCTAAAGGTTTGCACTCATTAGAAGATCAGAACAGACAGATAAAAAAGCTGATTCCATTTTATTGCTGCAATGATTAATTGCATATTAATCTCGATTCTGGAAGTAACTATAATAAAAAGAAAATATAAGGCGGCTTTTACTTTTAATATCCATTTTTCGAATTGAATTCAAAAAAAAGTGAAGGAATCACAATCCTTTCAATTCTAAGATATATCTCTGTTCTGTCTTTTTTCATTCATATATTTGATATCAAGAAAAGATTAAGTAATACAAATCGTATCAATTAAGACATATATCATTTTTTTTTCATATTGAAATTTTAGAAATTTGACTTCGTGCTCCGAATGAATGATGGTTTACTCAATACAATATCTCTTCGGCGAAACAGCGGATATCTTGATCGGGGAAGAGAACGGGTCAATCTCATATGACCCAATATGTTTGACAAGTCACACTATATGTCAAGCCAAGCTTTTCGGTTCCAGGACGGCGAAAAGATACTTTTGGTATTCCTATACTCAAAAATTTCAACCAAAAAATGCATATCCTTTATTCACTTAAATAAGGAAAGGTGAAAATCCATGATTTCTTGTCTTCATTCCTTTTTCTTCTATTTGATACATCGATTTTGATACACCGATTTCTTCTCTTTGATTTTGATACATGGAAGGGTTTTTTGATAGAGTAAGACAGAATGGATTCAAAAAAACTGTAACGAAAGGATTGATCATTCGAATAAGTATCCATTTATTCTCCAATAATGCAATCTTCCCCTTGCGTATTGGTACTTATCGGGTATAGAATAGATCTGCTTCTCTTTGTTCTTACGAACAGAGTTGTTCCCTTATTTTTCTTTTCAATGAGATGAAATAAAAATGAACCACAGAATCTACTAAAAAAAAGTTTAGGTACACAATATATCGTCTTCTTAGTTTAATACGTACGAGAAAATCAAGTTTCTATTTCTCTTTGATAAAGGGGTATTTCCATGGGTTTACCTTGGTATCGTGTTCATACTGTCGTATTGAATGATCCCGGTCGACTGCTTTCTGTTTCTATAATGCACACAGCTCTAGTTGCTGGTTGGGCCGGTTCGATGGCTTTATACGAATTAGCTCCTCTGACCCCGTTCTTGATCCAATGTGGAGATTATGATCAGAAATATTATTTCATTAATTGCATCCATGGCTGAATGGTTAAAGCGCCCAACTCATAATTGGCAAATTCGTAGGTTCAATTCCTACTGGATGCACCCTAATAGGAAGGGTCAAAAAGTCTATCGGAATTGGCTCAATGGGATCTTCCATAACGAATTAATTGGTATAGTATATTCATACCCTAACATAGGAAGAGTAAGAACTAGAATTCTGATCGATACTAAAACTCATAGGGAAGAAAATGGATTTATGGATGGAATCAAATATGCAGTAGTTAGAGGAAAAAGTCTTCGCTTATTGGGGAAGAATGAATCTTTAATGAAATACCAAAATCCAGAGGATGTATTTGCGCGATAGGCTCATTTATGGACTTATTGTGAAAATTGTGAGACATCCATTTACAAAAAATATGCACAAAAAAACAAATCTATTTGTCAACATGGTGCATTTCATTTACCAATGGAGAGTTTAGATCGAATCGAATCTTTGATTGATTGATTCGGGTACTTGGGATCCTACGGATGAGAATATAGTTTCTATTGATCCCTATGAGATTCTTAGAAAAAAGAAAGATAAGAATACATAGAGGAATAGATTTCTATATATAGAAATATATATATATATTATATATATATATATATATATTTTTTTTAATAAAGGAGAAATTCTCCTAAGATACCGAGAGGAAGGAGAAGTAGATAACCATTTGTTCAACAATGACAAATTATTACACGAGGAAGAACTTGAAGACCTTGTATACATACTTCTAATGTCGAATCAGGATCAACAAAGAAAGAAATCAAGGATTGAGTCGAACTAAGGTAATAGCTATGAATAGTCATCTTCTACCCCGAAAGGGCTAGAAGAATGGCACCTATTATGGGACATACAATGCATTACAGGCGTATGATCATTACGCTTCGACCGGGTTATTCTATTCCACCTCTTCTAGAGATTCTTTATTCTATTCCACCTCTTCTAGAGAAAAGAACTTAAAGAAAAATACTTAATAACACGGCGATACATTTATACAAAACTTCTAGTCGGAGCACACGCAATGGAGCCGTAGAAAGTCAAATGAAATCCAATCCACGAAATAATTTGATCTATGGACGACATCGTTGTAGTAAAGGTCGTAATGCCAGAGGAATTATTACCGTAAGGCATAGAGGGGGGGGTCATAAGCGTCTATACCGTAAAATCGATTTTCGACGGAATCAAAAAGACATATCTGGTAGAATCGTAACCATAGAATACGACCCTAATCGAAATACATACATTTGTCTTATACACTACGAGGATGGTGAGAAGAGATATATTTTACATCCCAGAGGAGCTATAATTGGAGATACCATTTTTTCTGGTAAAGGAGTTCCTATATCAATGGGAAATGCCCTACCTTTGAGTGCGGTTTGAACTATTGATTTACGTAATTGGAAGTAACCAATTAGGTTTACGACAAAACCTAGAAATCGATCACTAATCCATTTGGAGTACCTCTATGGAATAGACCTCAACAGAAAACTGTTGAGTAAGGGCAGCAAGTGATTGAGTTCAGTAGTTTCTCATAGAAAATTATTGACTCTAGAGATATGGTAATATGGAGAAAATTGTTTGAAGCACGCACAGAACTGGAAGCGCCCCTTCTTTCAAAGAGAGGAGGACGGGTTATTCACATTTCATTTGATGGTCAGAGGCGAATTGAAAGCTAAGCAGTGGTAATGAAGATCCCCCGAAGAGATGTCTCCTACGTTACCCGTAATATGTGTAAGTATCGACGTAATTTGATAGAGTCATTCGGTCTGAATGCTACATGAAAAACATAAGCCAGATGACGGAACGGAGAGACCTAGGATGTAGAAGATGATAATATGAATGATTCGGGAGATTAGGATTCCTAAATATCCACTCATGTGATACTTCATTATACGATGAAAAGATCTATTTTTTTCTATATCATCATATACATCTAGAAAGCCGTATGCTTTGGAAGAAGCTTGTACAGTTTGGGAAGGGGTTTTTTTTGATAAAAAAGAAGAATCTACTTCAACCGATATGCCTTTAGGCACGTCCATACACAACATAGAATTCACACATGGAAAAGGCGGACAATTAGCTAGAGCAGCAGGTGCTGTAGCGAAACTGATTGCAAAAGAGGGTAAATCGGCCACATTAAGATTACCATCTGGGGAGGTTCGTTTGATATCCCAAAACTGCTTAGCAACAGTCGGACAAGTGGGTAATGTTGGGGTGAACCGAAAAAGTTTGGGTAGAGCTGGATCGAAGTGTTGGCTAGGTAAGCGTCCTGTAGTAAGAGGAGTAGTTATGAACCCTGTGGACCATCCACACGGGGGCGGTGAAGGAAGAGCCCCAATTGGTAGAAAAAAACCCGCAACTCCTTGGGGTTATCCTGCGCTTGGAAGAAGAACTAGGAAAAGGAGAAAATATAGTGATAGTTTGATTCTTCGTCGCCGTAAATAGGAATATTCAAAATCGAATTTTTGGAATTCGAAATAATGTGATGGGCGAACGACGGGAATTGAACCCGCGCATGGTGGATCCACAATCCACTGCCTTGATCCACTTGGCTACATCCGCCCCTTATCTAGCTAAAGAAAGGATTTTCTCTTTTTTCCATTCATCATTATTGTTTTTATTCTGACCTCGATACTTAGATCGAGATATTGGACATAGAATGCCAATCTTTACTATGCAAAAAAAGGAGTAATCAACTGTGATAGGTCAAAACAAAAGATTTGTAGCAAAGAAAAAGAAAAGATATGTAGCAAAGAAAAAGAAAAGATATGTAGCTAAGCATTTATCGGAAAAAACGGAAAAAATAAAAATGGGGCAGGAGAACGAAATCATAAGAACTTGGTCTCGGGCATCTACTATTACACCCTCCATGGTTGGCCGTACAATCGCTATTCATAATGGAAAGGAACATATACCTGTTTATATAACAGAATCTATGATAGGTTACAAATTGGGAGAATTCGTGCCTACCCGTTTTTGGGGGATAGATGCAATAAATGATAACGATAATAAATCTGTAATGAAGAATCAAAAAAAATAGGGATCAAACATAAGGAGAAAAAATCTTATGAAAAATTTTAAAAAGCTAGCGGATAACCCTATGAAAAAGAACTCAAGTTCAAGTAAAGGAGTCCAAGTTTTAGCTCAACATATAGGTATTTCTGTTTCCAAAGCGCGAAGAGTAATTGATCAGATTCGCGGACGTTCCTATGAAGAAACAATTATGATACTAAGTTTCATGCCTTATCAAGCATCTTATCCCATTTTCAAATTAGTTTATTCTGCAGCAAAAAATGCTAATCATAATATGGGTTTAAACGAAGCTGATTTATTCATTAGTAAAGCCGAAGTCAATAGAAGTACTATTAGAAAAAAGGCAAGACCCCGTGCTCAAGGACATAGTTATCCAATAAAAAGAAGCACATGTCTTATAAAAGTCGTACTCAAGGAAAAACCGAAATCTTTATTAAATCAATCTAAAATTTAGATTCCTTTTCATTTAAAAAGATATGGATGAAAAAAAGAAAATAGAGAATTATGGGACAAAAAACAAATCCACTTTGTTTCAGACTTGGTACAACCCATAGTCATCATTCTGTTTGGTTTGAAGAACCAAAAAATTATTCTACGAGTATACAAGAAGATCAAAAAATACGAAATTTTTTCAAGAATTATGTACAATATAGAATCAAAAAAGGTTTACAAATTGGTACCAAGAAATATTTAGAAAAATTAAAAAAAATAGAGCAAAAGAATAAAAAACAAAAAAGTAAAAAAAAGAGAATATCTTTACCTCCCTTACCTCCCTTAGGCTTTGAAGGAATTATACGTATAGAAATTGAAAAACAAGGATTTAGAACACAAAAAACATTTATACGAGTCATCATCTATAGCGGATTCGTACCAAAATTCTTATTAAAAGGGAAATGTTTGGCAAAATTCAAGAAAAATGTAAAAAAACAAGAATTCTTTTCTATATACCCCAGATTAATTCGTATTCAACTCAAAAGAGCTGAACAATTATATAGCCAACCTAATCTTCTTGCAGAATTTATAACCTTACAATTAAAAAATAGAGTCCCCTTTAGAAAGACAATGCAACAAGCTATTGATTTAGCTAAAGAAACAGATACAAAAGGAATAAAACTTCAACTCGCAGGCCGTATCGACGGAAAAGAGATCGCACGTAAAGAAGGTAAAAGAAAGGGTAAACTTCCCCTACAAATAATTTGTGCCAAAATAGATTATTGTTCTCATACAATTCAAACTATCAATGGAGTTTTAGGCTTAAAAATTTGGATATTTAGAAAGTAGAGCAAAGTAGAAAAAAATGACTTTGTCTTTCTATATTTATAGCAACTAGAACTATTTTTTTAAAACGCATAAGCCGACCCAGTTTACGAATTTATTCGAAATATCAACGAATTCCTAAGATTCTAGGTGGAATAGGAATTGTAATTCTGTCTACTTCTCAGGGTATAATGACAGATCGAGAAGCTCGACTTCAAAGAATTGGAGGAGAGATTTTGTGTTATATATGGTAATCCTCAAAAAAATAGAAAAAAAAGCTGTCAATAAAAAAAAATAATAATAATTTTGTATTTTAGAAATAATTATAATTATTTTTACGTTATTTAGCAGTTAAGTCTATTAATCCATATAATCGAGGAAAAAGATATGAAAGAGAAAAGAAAAACCAACATAGATATCAATAAAAAAGAGCAATTTCTTTATGAAGGAATAATTGTGGAACCGATCAAAGATATCTTTTTTTTTATCTTAAAAATCAAACCGTTGTGAGTTATCTAAATGAAAGAGGAGCAATTTCTTTCTAAAGGACTTGTAACCCATCAAAGATATCATGTTCCACGTACGTCTGCATCATAATAGTCAAATCGTTGTGGGTTTTCGATCTTTCAATATGCGCCGTAATCGTATACGTGTGTTACTAGGGGATAGAGTCAAGATACAAATAAGTGAATTTGATTCACAAAGAGGGAAAATTTCTTATCGATTTCCCCAAGATAGAAAAAAAAAAGACAAATTCTTTGATTGATTCTATTAGAGAAAAACGAGGAATTCGAATTAGTTAGGGTTAAAATCAAAATTGAATTGACTCTTTTAGTATAATTGCTATGCTTAGTGTGTGATTCGTTAGTTTTTTTTCTTTCAAAGTTAGAATTGAAAAAATCAACTAATCCTTACTAAAAACTTATTTCATAATAAAAAAAAACTAAAAACCAACCTATTGCTTCGTATTATCAAGATCCTAAGAAACAGTCACTATATGAATAAATCATATATTTGTAGCAACTGAAATCTCATCTTTTTTTCTCTAATTCATAGAGAAAAAAGAGGATTATCCAGTGTTTAGTAAAAAAAAAAGGATTTTTAGAAAAGGAGGGGTGATAGAAAGAAAGAACAAGATATCAATGCTATATGATCCCAATATGTATGGTCTATAAATCATGTGATAAAAGAAAAAGCAGTGTCACAAAGCATCAATAATCAAATATTCAATTCAAAAATACATAAAAAAGAGAAATTTTAATAAAAAAGAATAAAGAGTCCTGAGTTAAGAAAACTAAGGAAATTGACTCAACAACAAATTTTGTTGGAAGCTCCATTGCAGAGTTTAGACCTAACCATGAATAGAGAAGCTATGGGAACGACAGAACCTGTGACTATGTAGAATTCTATTCAAAAAAAATTCTAAAAATTCATTAGGTGGGATGGCGGAACAAACTAAGAAAAATTGAATTATTTATTCTGAAAGTCATGAATTGAACCTACGAATGAAAGAAAAAAATGAAAAGAAAACAGTAAATATTCGCCCGCGGAATACCTAATTTATTTACGAAAATAATTTTGACATTATTCAATAGAAATCAGGAAAGAAAAGATTCTTTATAAAAGAAAGAAGCATCATATTCTCTATTCAAATTTCAATATGCACAAAGAACACACATCTCTGCCTTAATTTATCCTATATAGAAATAGATTAATTCCTTTTTTTTTTTTTTTTGAAAAAATCGAATTTCTGAAGTAGAAGAATTCGAAATAGTGTGATGGGCGAACGACGGGAATTGAACCCGCGCATGGTGGATCCACAATCCACTGCCTTGATCCACTTGGCTACATCCGCCCCTTATCGAGCTAAAGAAAAGATCGAGCTAAAGAAAATATTTTCTCTTTTTTCCATTCATCATTATTGTTTTTATTCTGACCTCTTAGATTGAAGTATTTGACATGGAATCTCCATATTTACTAAAAAAAAAAAAAGGAATAATAAATCTATAAATGTTATACAGAATGATCTGGAAAGAGATACTTTTATGTCCGCAACCGAAGCTCAAAATTATCTGTCGATCGCATAGCAAATCAAAAAAAAAAATCCTAGTAATATGAGTTCTTTTTCTCAATTATTTTGAGTATTGAATTTAGATAAAAAAAACATTGAGTTAAGATCAATCTAAACCAAACCATTTATTTTTAACTTTATATATTATGATATCGCTATGTAAAAAATCGAGGTCTTATCAATCCATAATTTATAAAACAGGTTACGATTTGGTAGATTTTACACTTACCCATTTTTTGGAAATGAAAGATATAATATAAACAATATAAATATTAAATCTTTATCTTTATCCAAAAAAATTTTTGGTGAAAAAATTATTTATAATCCTATTTTTAAAATCCTATTTTTAAAAATAAAAAAAAAAACTGAAAAAATGGAGAATTTATACTACTTAGTTTAGAAAAAAAAATCGTCTTTTTTCTATATTAATTTTTAAAAATTAACGAGAATCAAGTGTATTAATCCTCTAGGTATACTTACGCAATATACCTTTATATATATTATATTTTATAAACCTCCGGGTATACTTACCCAATAGAGATATTTTAGAGACTACTATACTAGTATATTTTTTTCCTTACCCAATATATTAGTCTAAAAAACTAATATATTGGGTATATTGGGTATTTCTCAAATTAATATTCAAATTATTAATATAATGAACAATTCAAAAGATCTAGTTTATCCTTCAATAGCAGGAACTTCAACAACAGCTAGGTCTAGAGGGAAGTTGTGAGCATTACGTTCATGCATTACTTCCATACCAAGGTTAGCACGGTTGATGATATCAGCCCAAGTATTAATAACACGACCTTGACTGTCAACTACAGACTGGTTAAAGTTGAAACCGTTAAGGTTGAAAGCCATAGTACTAATACCCAAAAGCAGTGAACCAGATACCTACTACAGGCCAAGCAGCCAAGAAGAAATGTAAAGAACGAGAATTGTTGAAACTAGCATATTGGAAGATTAATCGGCCAAAATAACCATGAGCAGCTACGATATTGTAAGTTTTCTTCCTCTTGACCGAATCTGTAACCTTCATTAGCAGATTCGTTTTCAGTGGTTTCCCTGATCAAACTAGAGGTTACCAAAGAACCATGCATAGCACTGAATAGGGAACCGCCAAATACACCAGCTACACCTAACATGTGGAATGGGTGCATAAGGATGTTGTGCTCTGCCTGGAATACAATCATAAAGTTGAAAGTACCAGAGATTCCTAAAGGCATACCATCAGAAAAACTTCCTTGACCAATAGGGTAGATCAAGAAACAGCAGTAGCAGCTGCAACAGGAGCTGAATATGCAACAGCAATCCAAGGACGCATACCTAGACGGAAACTTAGTTCCCACTCACGACCCATGTAGCAAGCTACTCCAAGTAAGAAGTGTAGAACAATTAGCTCATAAGGACCACCATTGTATAACCATTCATCAACAGATGCTGCTTCCCAAATCGGGTAAAAATGCAAACCGATAGCTGCAGAAGTAGGAATAATAGCACCAGAAATAATATTGTTTCCGTAAAGTAAAGAACCAGAAACAGGTTCACGAATACCATCAATATCTACTGGAGGAGCAGCAATAAAGGCAATAATAAATACAGAAGTTGCGGTCAATAAGGTAGGAATCATTAAAACACCGAACCATCCAATGTAAAGACGATTTTCAGTGCTGGTAATCCAGTTACAGAAGCGACCCCATAAACTTGTGCTTTCGCGTTTCTCTAAAATTGCAGTCATGATTAAATCTTGGTTTATTCTATTCGTAAGGACTCCCAAGCACACATATTAACTATTAACTAGTTAACTAGAGTTAATAGAGATGAGTTAACGGGTAGAAGGCTTGTTAATGAACAGTATAACACCTTTTATATTAATGTCAACCAATGCTAAGAAATAAGTAATAACTAGAATTATTAGAAATGAGTTAACAGGTAAAAGGTTTGTTAATTAACAGTATAACACATTTTTATATCAAAATATACCTAATATAAACGTCAACCAATGCTATAATATAAATAAAAATAGAAAAGATTTCTATCAATGTCAACCAATGCTATAATATAAATAAAAACAGAAAAATTTCAGAATCAAAAAATAAAAATCTCTTCTCAAAACTCTTTTATGGGTTGCCCGGGACTCGAACCCGGAGCTAATCGGATGGAGTAGATAATTTTTGTCTGTTAGAATAAAAAAAAACCCTCCCCAAATCGTGCTTGCATTTTTCATTGCACACGACTTTCCCTATGTATACATATCACATTTCTATTTTAAGAAATAGGAAAGTTTAATAATTTGAAAAATTTCTTAATAATTTGAAATATTTCGTTGACTAAAAATTTCAACTTGATTTTAGTCAATTTGAGCATTTCAGAATTCTAATCTATGAAAATATTTTTTCATTTCTAATCTATTGAAATTTTAGGTCTCGTGACTTAAAAGATCAAGAATATGGGTAATATCCAAGTACCAAATACGTTCTTTATTTAATCTATATAAATAAAAATAAATTGTTTTTTGGAAGACTAAAGAAAGAACTTGTCCTTCTTCTGTAAAAAACTCCTCTAAAAATATTGAACCTAACCTTTGCAAAAAAGTACGTACTGTACTTTTATGTTTACGAGCCAAAGTTTTAGCACACGAAAGTCGAAGTATATACTTCATTCGATACAAAATTCTCTTTTTAGAAGATCCACTATAAAAATGAAAAATATTTTTATATATTTGACCAAATCGACTAATAATATCATAATCTGATAAATCTGTCCAAATTGGTTTACTAGTAGGATGTCCTAATACAGTACAAAGTGAAGCTTTAGACAATGATCTAATGAGAGGAACGACTGGAACTAGAGTATCAAATCTCTTAAAAAGAGTATCTATTAATACAAAATCCTCCAATATTTGACTCCTTACCATCAAAGGATTTATTTTTACACTTGAAAAATAACCGAGAAAGTAGAATGAATAATAAGAGAATTTGTTTCTATGAAACCTATTAGACTCAGACCAAAAATGAAAATAATATTGCCAAAAACAGATAAAGCAATATTTCAATTTCTTCATAAATTGATAGGTCCCTTTTGATGCTAGAATTGCTTTGCCTTGATATCGAACATAGTGCATGAGAGGATCTGTGAAGAACCATAAAGTTTTCTTCAAAAAAATATGATGTACTATTCTAAAATGTTCTATTTTTCCATAGAAGTAGATTCGCTCAAGAAAGGTTCCAAAAGATGTTAATCGTAAACAAGAAGATTTTTTACAAATAAACAAGAATAAAAACTCATATTCAGATACATAATAATTATATAAGAAACGAGAGAGTCTTATATTTTCTTTTGAGAATATAGAAATAGAAGCTAATTTCTTTGAAATAATGAGACTATTCCAATTAGAATAATCGAAGAGAAAGAATCTCAATAATGCAAAGAAGGAATATCTTGGATCCAGCATTGAAGGATTTGAACTAAGATTTCAAAATGGACAGGATAAGGTATTAGTATATCTAACACATTATTTAAATAGGAAAATTTGTCCTCTAAAAAAGAAAATGTTGAATGAATAGATCGTAAATTTTGCAATTTTGATATTTTTTTTTAGAGGAGGAAAATAGAAATCGAAGAAAGAATGGAATTTCTACAACAAAACTAAAACCTTCAGATATCATCTGAGAAAAAAAATGAGCGTAAAAAAAGCGGTTGTGCTCATTAATTTGATTTTGGTTACAATTTTGAATAACCGAATTCATCAAAGAATTCGGTTGATACAACCGATAATTAAGCGTTTTACAAGTATTAAACTAGATTTAATATCATAGCTAATCAGTTTTTTATTAGGTTCAATAGAAGCATTTAAACCATAATCATAAGCAAATACATAAATATATTCTTGAAAAAAGGAGCGGATATAAGCATTGTTGTTGACGAAATTTAGATTTTTCAAGATATTTTTGAAATTCTTCCATTGAAATATCTATTTGAAGCAGAAGAAATAAGCCTTTTCTGGGTTTATAAAATGATACACAGTGCAATATGGTCAGAACAGAGTTTTTCTTATTAATTCTAGTATGTATAAATACTAGATACTCCGGAAAAGAAACGATAAACCCAGCTCTATTAACTAATCCTAATAAAACTAATCCTAATAATAGAAAAATATTATTATTAGAAAGATATTTTTCTTCCCCTTTTTCTATCCAAGTAGTTTAGTTTATTTATTTTTTCGTATTTTCAGTTTTTAGTTTTAGGAGGTTAAAATCTTTTATTTTTGCAACCCAATTGCTTCTTTTGATTTTGGAATCCATCTTTTTTATCAATATACAGTTTCTTCTACACATCCATCTCCAATTAAAAATAAAGAATAATTAGGATTCATTTTTGAATGAATCAGATCAAAAGTTCAATCATAAAAAAACTCATTCATCTTTCCCGGATTCGGTACTAATATATTTTTAACATCTAATTAGATCGGGAAATCGTTCCAATAAAGGTAAAGAACATAAGCTCGTTTCTTTTTGACTTGATCAGAATTGGAGCCATTGGGCTCTATCCATTTATTCAATAGACTCAGC
>JASGLE010000564.1:0-28370 GCA_030179965.1 Cyperus esculentus | reverse complement strand
TTTTTTTTTTATAGTCCCAATAAAAAATCCATAAATAATTAGGCTCAAAATCCTTCTCTTCTTCCTTTACTTCATGAACTTCGTCTTCCCTCGTCGTCTAGTTTTATGTTCTCTTCTTCTGAAAAAATATCGTCGTCATTTTCTAGAAATAGAAAAGAATGAAGAAAACCAATCAATTTTAGAGAAGCTTGACGAAGTGCTTCTCTAGGAGTCAAACTCCCATTCGTCCATATTTCTAAAAAAAGTATCTCTTTTTCATTTTCTCCATCTTTAGAAATATGAATATTATAATTTACATTTCTAACAGGCATAAATAAAGCATCTATACTATAACTATAACCCAAATCACTAAAACGTGTGTCATTAACACGAAAACCTCGATCTCTTTCGATTACTAAATCAATTGAGAAATCTATTGGTTTTGTTATAGTTGCAATATATTGGCTTTTATTAATTACTTGCACAGAAGACGGTAGCTTAATATGTCCTGCAGTTACACGCATAGGACCACTGACACAAATAGATGCAAAAATAGATTCATGGATACAACTCTTTAATACAATTTGTTTTAAATTTAAGATTATTTCATGTATTGATTCTTCGACATCTTCTATATGACTATACTCATGAGATACTTTCTCCAACTTTTTGTTATTAATTTGAATATATCTAATATATGTAATAGCAGTTCCTTGGATTTCACTAAGCAATGTTCTTCGCAAGGCAGTACCTAAAGTATCAGCCTGACCTTTTTGAAAGGGGGATAGAATGAAACGACCATAATGTAAACATGGATTTTCGATTCTCGACTCAATACATTTCCACTTCATTTTGAAAGTGTTTTTCTTTTTTATTTTGCTCATACATATATAAATAATATAATTGTTTGATCTAGATCGATCTAAACCTTATGTTTTTCACTATATCTTTAACAATATGTTAAACTCGCGATAGAATCTTACGGAGACATTGAACTTAATATAAATAAATGAAATCCAATACGATGGCTTGGATCCTTATAAGATAATATGAAATCGAATCGATCTATATGCATAATAATCTATATGCATAATATAATATGGTTACTTAAGAATAAATAAGATTTATTTTTCAAATTCCATAGAATAACTATAATATAACTATGATAAAATAAAAAGTCTGCAACAGAGTTTCTAAAAAAACTTGTTGTTGAGTCAATTTCCTTAGTTTTATTAACTCAAGACTCTTCTTTCTAATCTTTCTAATAAGAGTCTTTATTTTTAATAATATCTCAATGTTTTTTGTTTTTTATCATAAAAAAAATAAATAAAATAATAGTGAAAAAATACAAAATAGTAAGTAATAAAATATGTTTTTTCATAAAATGAAATTTTATGAAAAAACATATTTTATGAAATAACATAATTTTATTAAAACTTAATCGAAACAAAGTTCTTTTTATAATTTTCAAAAGAGTGGAGAAATTGATCACGTCAAAATTTTTGCTACTATTTTGAATAATAGCATCAAAAATAAAATCAAATCTCGACAAAAATTCGAAAAGTCTACAGTAAATTTCACTAATTATTTCTTGAATTTGGAAAATTAAGAATATTAACCGATAGGTTAATCATTTTTTTTGCTTTCCCAATATACAAAATGTTTACCATATCTGTTTTCTCCCAGTTATTCTTTTCTTCGACTAGGGTCAATCAATAACAAAGCGAACTATTCCAATATATCAAATATCGATTCCTATGGCTTTTGCTACTATAACCTTCTCAACCACGATTCTTGCTTTTCTTCCCGTTCTTCAATAAAGAATTCTATATTCAATTCAAAAAAAATAAAATAGCGGATTCCATCATTTCTATGGTTACCTCTCAAACGATAACGTCGTCTCTATACACCAGAGTTTCTTTTTTCAATTAATTAATTTAATTAAAATTTAATTAAAAGATTTTTTTTAAACACGTCTTCTTTTAGGAGGTCGGCATCCATTATGTGGCATAGGTGTTACATCACGTATGAAATTTAATTTTACACCACTCTGAAGAACGGTTCTTAATGCTGCAGCTCTCCCGGGACCGGCACCGTTTATCAAAATTGCTGCTCGTTCCATACCCTCTTTTACTAACATATAAATAGCATTTCTTGTTGCGGTTTGGGCAGCATAGGGTGTTGCTTTTTTTGGACCTTTGAATCGAGAAGTACCAGCGGAATCCCAAGAAACTACTTGACCTCCCAAATCTGTAACAGTTATCATGGTATTGTTAGAACTTGCTTGAATATGAATAAGTCCTTTTTGTATCTTACGTCGTATAGGTCTAAGTAAACGAAAACGTTTAGAAAAAAGACGCCGATTCATGCGTGGAGCAGTAATTCTTCGTTTAGGTTTTTTCATATTTTATTATCTTTTAGAAATATTTATAAATATAAGTAAGTTAAAAATCTAAAATAAGAAAAGATAAGTAGATATCCATTCATTTCATATAAAATAAAAAGAGATCATTTTTTTTGAAGTTGAGATTCAAAAAAAAAATATTTGAATCCCAACCCAACTTCATTCAAATTCTAAAAAAACTAGCAATTGACATAGTTAGCATAGCAATTATAACAAAAAATCTAAAAAGAAATAAAAAAAAAAAAGAAAGTGATTGGATTTTTTTTAGTGCAGCATCAATACAAGAAGAAATAAGAATTTTAGAAATTTCTTTATTTCTTTACTAGAATCGAAAAGTCGTTCCTAACAAAAAATTTTTAAAATTTTTGAGAATTTTCCTCTTGAATTCTAGATATTGTTCTTCTATGATGTATGATGCTCCTACCTAATTTTGCCTCTGATTGATAATCTATTCATTTACAAAGTACACTGATTTTGTTATCAGTGTAAACTCTTTGAATTCTTATTGTATCGTCATTCTCACATATTCTATAGTAATTCCGCAAGTGAAAAAGACTGAATGGGCATAAAATATCCAAAATACTTGAATAGAAAAGACTAGAATATTCTTTATTTGCTCCTCTCGTCTAGTTTATCAATTTTTTTCTATTCAAAATTCAAACTCTCCAGTTCCTTTTCTTTCGCATTGCTTTTAAAATTAAACTTGGGTGGAACTTAAATAATTCACTAAGAACACCTTTTAAAAGATTACGCGGTACAATTGAATCCAATGAGCCTTTTTCAAATAAATATTCAGCTTCCTGTATACCCGGGGGTACTTCGATTTTCATTACTTGTTCAATTACTCTTTTACCCGCAAATGCAATGTATGCTTCTGGTTCGCCAATAATTATATCACCAAGCATTCCAAAACTGGCTGTGACACCACCTGTTGTAGGCGATGTTAAAAGTGACACTAAAAATATGTCATTAAAGAATGGATAATTCAATAAAATTGAAGATATTTTAGCCATCTGCATTAAGCTGAAACTTCCTTCTTGCATACGAGCTCCTCCAGAAGCACAAGAAATGATGATAGGTAAACCTAAAACTCTAGCACTCTCAATTAGACGAGTTATTTTTTCACCCACTACCGACCCCATACTTCCTCCGATAAACTGAAAATCCATAACCGCAAGTGCTACAGGGATACCGTCGAGTTTACCTATTCCTGTTTGAATAGCGTCAGTCAAACCCGTTTTTTCTTTGAGAAAAATGGACCTTATCTATGTAAGGTATATCTTTTTCTGATTTTTGTAATTTTTCTGATTTTTTTGATTTTGTTGATTTTTCTGAATTTTGATTAGCATTTTCATCATCAGCAGAAGCAAGGTTTTTTTCTTTTTCTTCTAGTTTTTTTTTTGCTTCTATTTTTTCTTTTGCTTCTAGTTCTTCTTTTGCTTGTATTTCTTTTCTTGCTTCTATGTCTTTTTTTACTTCTTTTTCTTCTAGAAAAAATAGTTGCACTAATTCCTTTAAATTAGGTTTTTTCTTTATAATAGATTTTTCTGCAGTGAATTCGTCTGTATTTGTAGACATTTGCTCTGCAGAAACTTGTTCTGCAGTGGATTCTTCTGCGCTAGTTTGCTCTACAGTGGATTCCTCTGGATCTAGACCCTCTGAATCGAGTTCCTCTTCATCTGAAGGAAGAATTTTGAGAAGGTCTTGAAGTTCTTTCTCCTCGTCAAATCCATCATACTCATCATCATTTATGGGTATTTTCAATACCCTTGATATAACTTCGTTAAAAGGAATAAGGTACCAATTTGATTGAATTTCACGAGAAATTTGATTTTGATAAAATATACATAGGTACATTTTCCATATTTCACGAAAGTCAAAATAGTCAAATTCTTTATCCTGTAACTTGTCATCCGTGTCTAAGAAAAATGAAAGTTGGCTTTTTTTACATTGTTCAAAATATTTTTTCAAATCTTCTATATGAAGACTTTTTCTAAGAATATCATAGGGATCAATAGAAACCATATTCTCATCCGTAGGATCCCAAGTACCAGAATCAATCAAAGATTCGATTCGATCTAAACTACCCATTGGTAAATGAAATGCACAATGTTGACAAATATATTTATTTTTTTGCGCATATTCTTTGTAAATGGATTTCTCACAATTTTTACAAAAAGTCCATAAATGACCGTATGGTGCAAATACATCCTCTGTATTTTGGTGTTTTAGTAAAGAGCGATTCTTTTTATATTTATTGAAGGATACTTTTTCCTGTGAACTTGCATTATTGTCACTTGACAAGTTTTCTGAATTGATATTATCAAAAGTGATTTCTTTATTTTTAGTTATTTTATCAGTCAAAGGGTTGGTATCATAGGAACCCGGACTTTTAGCAAATTTCTTTTTTATTTTTTTACAATACAAGTTTATTTCGTAGCTACTATAAAGCCAAGTAGTATTAGGGAACCCAAGAGTAGTTTGAGGAATAGTCTTAGGAATAAAAGGATTCAATTTCAATCTTAAAACTAGAAATCCGTTAACTAAAATAGGATGGAAGAAGTTTCTCAAATTATTTGGATCATTTTCAAACATATCCATAATTGATTCTACAATTTCTGATTTACATTCATAAAGAATATCTGGAATATAGTTCCCAATTTCGATATTGATATCGTATTCATATGAAAATGAATAAAAATGACGAATTAAAAAATCATAATTATATTTCAAAAGATTTGTACGTTTTATTACGGAAGAAAAAAAACTGTGTTTATTTAAGATTTTGTCGACAGCTTCCTTTTTTTTATCTAGCGATCGAAAGTCTTTATGAAACTTTTTTATAATTTTTTTTAAAACTTTTTTGTTTTGCTCAGTTTCAGTGTCACTACCATACTTCAAACAATACTTCAAAAAAATTCCTGTAGAGTCATAATCGTAACTGGAACTAAAAACTCTTTCTATTAAAGTGTTCCTCCCTGGGGGTAAGGGCTTTTTAAAGGGAAAGGTGGAATATGATTGAATAATATATTTTTGGAATGTTTGAAAAATCATAAAATCTCCTTATTATTTACTAAAATATGAATATATTAATTTTATATATGAATATATTAATTTTTCTTTTTTTTTTTTTTTGCGAAGATGAAAGAAAAGTGAATCGAATATCCTAGGATTAAGAGAAAAAAAAAAGAAAATATTATTTTATTTTCAAGATTTGAAATAGTATGGTTTGCATTGTTCTAATATGAAATCGAATCGATCTATAACCAAAATATGGTTATTTAAGAATAAATAAGATTTTTCAAATTCCGTAGCATAACTATGATGAAATCAAAAGTCTGCAATAGAATTTCCAAAAAAACTTGTTGTTGAGTCAATTAGTTTTGAACCCTTGAATCATAGTCAACTAAGTTGAGTTAGATCATGACGTGTACCAAGGGCCATAACTCAAAGATGATAATGATATATATGGTTTTCGAAAAAAGAAAGAAAAAAATTAAAAGATTGGATACCCTCTTTCTTTACAAAAACGATACAAATGGTATATTGTATCCATTTCTTTCTAAATAGAGGGTCCATAAAATCTAGGTCAAAGAAATCCATTCATAAAAATAGGTACAATTGGGAAGCGATATTGAAAAATCTTTTAGATAAAAATAGAAAATAGAAATGATATTGTTATCCTTACCAACTTGATTTTGTTGCACCCGGTAACAAACATGCATGAACCATTTCTCGAAGTATGTGCCCGGATAGTCCAAAATCACGATAGTGAGCTCTAGGTCTTCCAGTAAAAAGACAACGTCTATGAAGACGTATAGGTGCACTGTTACGTGGTAGAGATTGCAATTTTCTCTGAATTTCTATTTTTTGTTTTTGACTAAGGGATGAGTCTTTGCTTTTCTTTTTTAGGGATTGACGAATCAAACGATATTTTTCTTCCAATTTCTTTCGCTTGTGTTCCCTCTGAATTAAACTTTTTTTTGCCATAAAATGAAATTACCTATTGTTATAAACGATACAGTTCAAATCCTGGATATAAAAATATAAGAAGGCAGAATTCTACCTCTCCAAAAAATAAAATTGTTAGAGTATATCAAAAGACAATAAATAACTATATTAAATTAACCAAATTTTCCTGATGTTGAGGCTATCAAGAAAGCTGCATAAGTAAATATATAACCTACGGAAAAGTGGGCTAATCCGACCAATCTTGCTTGCACGATGGAAAGAGCAACCGGTTTATCTCTCCAGCGAATCAAATTAGCCAAAGGTGTCCGTTCATGAGCCCATGCTAAAGTTTCAATCAATTCCTGCCAATATCCACGCCAAGAAATTAAGAACATAAACCCTGTAGCCCAAACAAGATGTCCAAATAAGAACATCCATGCCCATACCGATAAACTATTCATACCAAAAGGATTATATCCATTGATAAGTTGTGAAGAGTTTAACCATAGATAATCTCTTAACCATCCCATCAAATAGGTGGAGGACTCATTAAATTGTGAAACATTACCCTGCCATAAAGTGATATGTTTCCAATGCCAATAAAAAGTAACCCATCCAATGGTATTTAACATCCAGAAAACTGCCAAATAAAAAGCGTCCCAAGCAGAAATATCACAAGTACCGCCACGTCCTGGTCCGTCGCAAGGAAAACTATAACCAAAATCTTTTTTATCCGGCATTAATTTAGAACCACGTGCGTCTAAAGCACCCTTTACTAAAATCAATGTAGTTGTATGCAAACCTAGAGCAATAGCATGATGAACCAAGAAATCTCCAGGGCCTATTGTTAAGAAAAGAGAATTTCTATTTTCATTAACAGCATTCAACCATCCGGGTAACCATAGGTTTCGACCTGCATTAAAGGCTGGGCCGCTTGTTGAAGATAAGAGTACATCAAATCCGTAAGAAGTCTTACCATGAGCAGATTGTATCCATTGAGCAAATATCGGTTCGATTAAAATTTGTTTTTCCGGAGTACCAAAAGCAAGCATGACATCGTTGATGAACATAAAGGCCTAAGGTATGGAACCCCAGAAAAAGGCTTGCCCAGCTTAAATGTGATATGATCGCTTCTTTATGGTCCAACATTCTTGCCAATACATTATTCTCATTCTGAGCTGGATTGTAATCTCTAATAAAAAATATAGCTCCATGAGCAAAGGCTCCTGTCATGATGAACCCTGCAATATATTGGTGATGAGTATATAAGGCAGCTTGAGTGGTAAAGTCTTGTGCAATGAATGCATAAGCAGGTAAAGAGTACATATGTTGAGCTACTAAGGAGGTAATAACCCCTAAAGAAGCTAGAGCAAGACCTAATTGAAAATGAATCGAGTTATTGATTGTGTCATAAAGACCTTTATGTCCACGTCCTAATCGACCCCCTGGAGGAGTATGTGCTTCTAAAAGATCTTTGATACTGTGCCCAATTCCGAAGTTAGTTCTATACATATGACCAGCAATTAGAAAAATAAAGGCAATAGCTAAATGATGATGGGCGATATCGGTCAACCATAAACTTTGTGTTTGTGGATGGAATCCCCCAAGAAGGGTTAGAATGGCAGTTCCCGCTCCTTGGGAAGTATTAAATAAATGATTACTCGAATCAGGGTTTTGGGCATAAAGATTCCATTGACCCGTAAGAAGGGGTCCCAACCCTTGGGGGTGCGGTGATACATCTAAGAAATTACTCCATCTGACGTATTCTCCTCTAGATCCAGGAATAGCGACATGGACTAAATGTCCTGTCCAAGCCAAAGAACTTACTCCGAAAAGTCCTGACAAATGATGATTAAGACGAGATTCGGCATTCTTGAACCACGAAAGGCTTGGTTTCCATTTGGGTTGTAGATGTAACCAACCTGCAACTAAGGATATTGCAGAAAGAAGTAATAGAAAAAGAGCTCCAGTATAAAGATCCTCATTGCTACGTAATCCGATTGTATACCACCACTGATAAAGACCAGAATAAGCAATATTGACTGGACCAGTAGCACCTCCTCGAGTAAAGGCTTCTACAGCTGGTTGGCCAAAATGCGGATCCCAAATTGCATGAGCAATAGGTCTTATATGCAAAGGATCCTGTATCCATAACTCAAAATTTCCTTGCCAAGCTACATGAAACAGATTTCCAGACGTCCACAGAAATATTATTGCTAACTGACCAAAGTGAGAAGCAAAAATGTTCTGATAAAGACGTTCTTCAGTAATATCATCATGAATCTCGAAGTCATGTGCAGTAGCAATACCAAACCAAATACGACGAGTAGTGGGGTCCTGAGCTAAACCTTGGCTAAACCTCGGAAATCTTAATGCCATAATGCTTTTCAAATCCTCCTAGCCATTATCCTACTGCAATAATTCTTGCTAAGAAGAATGCCCATGTTGTGGCAATTCCACCCAGAAGGTAATGGGTTACTCCTACAGCACGTCCTTGTATAATACTCAAAGCTCTAGGCTGAGTAGCAGGAGCAACTTTTAATTTGTTATGAGCCCAAACAATGGATTCAATAAGTTCTTGCCAATAACCACGACCACTAAATAGAAACATTAAACTGAAAGCCCAAACAAAATGAGCACCTAAGAAGAAAAGACCATATGCAGATAATGAAGAACCATAAGATTGAATTACTTGAGAAGCCTGTGCCCATAGGAAATCTCTTAACCACCCATTAATCGTAATGGAACTTTGTGCAAAATTTCCTCCTGTGATATGAGTAATTATCCCTTGGTCGCTTATAGTACCCCAAACATCCGACTGCATTTTCCAACTGAAATGGAAAATTACTACCGAAATTGAATTGTACATCCAAAATAGACCTAAGAAAACATGATCCCAAGCGGATACTTGACATGTTCCCCCTCGTCCAGGTCCATCACAAGGAAAACGAAAACCAAGATTTGCTTTATCAGGGATCAAACGGGAACTGCGAGCAAATAGAACACCCTTCAGTAGTATCAATACAGTCACATGAATCGTAAATGCATGAATATGATGGACTAGAAAATCCGCGGTTCCTAATGGAATAGGTAATAAAGCTATTTTGCTACCTACTGCTACTAATTCACTACCTCCCCAAGTTAAGCTGGTAGGCGTTGTTGCACCAGGAGCTGTTAGGCTAGGTGCTAAAGCATGAGTATTTTGTATCCATTGAGCAAAGATGGGTTGTAATTGGATAGCGGTATCTGAAAACATGTCTTGAGGACGTCCTAAAGCACTCATGGTATCATTATGGATATACAAGCCAAAACTGTGAAAACCTAAAAATATACATACCCAGTTAAGATGTGATATGATTGCATCGCGGTGTCTAAGGATACGATCTAAAAGATCATTGTATCGAGTAGTTGGATCATAGTCTCTTACTAGAAAAATGGCTGCATGTGCAGCAGCACCAACTATCAGAAATCCACCAATCCACATGTGATGTGTGAACAATGAAAGTTGTGTACCGTAGTCAGTAGCTAGATATGGATAAGGAGGCATTGCATACATATGATGAGCTACAATAATGGTTAAGGAACCCAACATAGCTAGGTTAAGAGATAATTGAGCGTGCCATGAAGTTGTTAAAATTTCATAAAGACCCTTATGCCCTTGTCCTGTAAATGGACCTTTATGAGCTTCTAGAATGTCTTTAAGGCTATGACCAATGCCCCAGTTAGTCTTGTACATATGACCAGCAATCAGAAAAAGGATGGCAATAGCTAAATGATGGTGTGCAGTATCGCTCAACCATAGACCCCCTGTTATTGGATCTAACCCTCCACGAAAGGTAAGAAAGTCTGCATATTTTGACCAATTCAAGGTGAAAAAGGGAGTTGCTCCCTCGTTAAAACTTGGATACAGTTGAGCCAAAAGATCTCGATTCAAGATAAATTCATGAGGAAGTGGTATCTCTTTAGCATCAACACCAGCATCGAGAAATTTGTTAATCGGTAAAGATACATGAATTTGGTGACCCGCCCAACCAAGAGATCCAAGTCCTAGTAATCCTGCTAAGTGATGATTTAACATAGATTCTACATCTTGGAACCAAGCCAATTTTGGAGCAGCTTTATGATAATGGAACCAACCGGCAAAAAGCATTAGTGAGGCAAAAATCAATGCACCAATTGCGGTACAATAAAGTTGTAATTCACTAGTTATTCCAGATGCTCGCCAAATTTGAAAAAAGCCAGAGGTTATTTGTATTCCTCGAAAGCCCCCTCCGACATCACCATTCAATATTTCTTGACCTACTATTGGCCAGACTACCTGGGCACTAGGTCCAATATGAGTGGGATCACCTAGCCATGCTTCATAATTGGAAAAACGGGCACCATGGAAGTACATACCACTCAACCAAAGAAAAATAATGGAGAGTTGACCGAAATGAGCACTAAAAACTTTTCGGGAGATCTCCTCCAAATCGCTGGTATGACTATCGAAATCGTGAGCATCAGCATGTAAATTCCAGATCCAAGTGGTAGTATCAGGACCCTTAGCTATTGTTCTTGAAAAATGACCAGGTTTGGCCCATAGCTCAAAAGATGTTTTTATAGGATCTCTATCCACAAGAATTTTCACTTCTGGTTCCGGCGAACGAATAATCATTAAGTCCTCCTCTTTCCGGACAACACATACAAAGAGACCTGCCAAGAGTCAAGTTTTTAATGAACTTATAAAAGATGGATTGTTTCCTTATGATATGATTAGTTATTTTCTATCTATCATCCATCTTTTTTTTTAAGTTATTCACTAAACTAGTTAGTTATTTACTAGAGCAATTATGATATTGAGTCAATTCGAGGCAAGTGTTCAAATCTATTATGACATAAGCATAAGGTGCCCAACGGACTTTTTTTAGATCTTGGAAAAGGAAAATACCTTCTCAGTATTATGAATAGAATATTTTTAATATAGTTTTAAATGTTAGCCATGATGTCATTTATCAATATTTTTTTTTGAAGCAGGATCGAACTTGTTTAATATATTTAATATATATTTGAAGCTATCATAAAATACTTCATATAAGTCTACTTTCATAGAACATAGTATCTTTCTTTATACAATCAAATAAAAATCGAAAGATATTCCATTATTTATTAGAATGGAAGATAGAAAAGAGAATTTGAAATGTCTTTTTTGTGTGTTAACTTATCTTGTTCTTTCTATCACTCTTCCTTTTAGCTTTTAGAAAAATCTTTTTAAACTGGATAATCGTCTTTTTTTTCTAATAGAGTTTCTCTAATTATAATAGAGAAAAAAGACAATTTTTATTAATAAATTAAATCGTAAAACAAAAGGGACAATTATATTGTCTATATCATATAACAGAATCTCGAAAAGAAATGACTATAAAGTCTCGTCATCCAAAAGAACCTTTTCCAGAAAATCAAACAAAAATGGAATTTGGATATTTGGTTCCTCCTCCAAATTAAAAATAAGTTGACTTTCCTTTAATTTAAAAAGGAAAGCATCTATCTTATTTTTTATAGAAAATATATATGTTAGATTTGGAGCAATTTTTCTCCAAGCCCCATCCGTTTCTTCTAAATCTATAAGGATTTTCTCCTCAAAAGATATTGATTTTCCTTCACAAATGTCTCTAATCCCTGTCAGAAACATAACAACCAATTCAAAAGATACTGTGTTTCTAGAATTGGGTGAGACTTTATGAATTTTTTCAAAAAGAGCATTATTTTCATTTTGATTAAAAGTAATCATGGTAATAAATCCCTTAATATCATCTTTTATCTGCTCTTTGACTTTGAGTGAGTCCAACTCACTCTGTTTTATTCGTTCGTGCAAATTCATATTTATATTTATATTATTTATATATCTATATTATATTATATATGTGAATAACATGTTATCGGGATATAATACCTTAAAATACTTACCAGCCAGTTATTTTTTTTTTTTTTTTTTAATGAATAAGATTTTTCAAAACTATGATTATGATGAAATTAAAAGTCTGTAACGGACAAAAAAATTTTTTTTAATTGAATTTCATTTTGAATAATGAAACCTGAAAATTAACTACTAATAATTTCAAGAATAATCCCCTTTATTAATATTAAGGGGATTCATTTCACTCTTTTTAGTAACATTTCACTCTTTTTAGTAACAGTGAGAAAAAAAATTGGATTAATATTATGCTTAATTAATATTATGCTTATGTTGGCCTATAAGAAAATTATTAACAAAAAAACAAAGAATATTAGCAATTCAGAAATCTTAGAATTCTTTATTGAAGTGGTTATGGTTATATATAATATAGTTCTTCATATATAATGATTCTTTATATAACATAGCTAGAATGACCCTCGCAAATTGCGGACACTAATTTGTTAAGAATCCATCGAATTGAAACTGTATCATTATCGTTGGCTGGAATTGGAATATCCACCAGATCTGGATCACAATCTGTATCGATTAAGCAAATTGTCGGAATACCTAAAATAATACATTCTTGAAGAGCTATATATTCTCTTTGCTGATCAATGATAATCACAATATCAGGTAACTTCTGCATATATTTAATTCCGCCGAGATATCTTTGCAAAGTAGCTAATTTTCTTTTCAAGATTGCTGCATCTCTTTTGCGAAGAGAGTTTAATTTGCCCATCTTTTCTAATGCTTTTAAGTCCCTTAACTTATGAAGTTTCCTTCGCGTAATGACCCAATTTGTTAACATACCACGAAACCATTTTTTATTAACATAATGACATCGAGCCCTTTTTGCAGCCAACGCTACTGAATCCGCGACTTTTTCTGGTAATTGTTTAGTACCAACTATTAAAATGTTTTTTTTTTTACTTGCTGCCTCAAAAAGTAAATCACAAGCTTCTGATAAAAAACGAGCAGTTTTAGTAAGATTTAGAATATGTATAGCTTTACGTTTGTATTTGTCCTTTGCAAGGATATAAGGAGTTATTCTAGGATTCCATCTCTTTTTATTATTACCTAAATGAACTCTTGCTTCAATCATCTCTTCCAAATTGAGTGTTCCAATATCTTCTTGTCATTTTCTCTCCCATTTCCTTTTCTTTTATTTTTTTTTTTAAGCGAGGTGCCTTTAATAATTGTTCCGATGGAACCTTCTACCGGTAATTCACCATTGATACATGACAAAAACTCTAAACAATTTTTTGAAATACTTATTTGATTGACTCTGATTCGAATGATCAAAAAATATCAGATTAGTAAAAAAAAATAGTTAAAGGAAGAAATGAATCTGTTTTCTTTTTTTTTTTCAATTCACCAACTTGAATATCCTATATTTAGGATACCAAAAAATTTTGATGTATCCTATACAAAAACAAAAAGTTCTTGTATAGGATAGAAAAAAATTGAATGATATCCCATTCTCCTATCAATTGAGAAAAAAAACTCAGATCATCAAAGAAAAAGATTTTTTTTAATTATTTTACTATCTAATCTACATGATATCGATTTGTTACTATATGATCGATAATACCATAATCTTGAGCTTCGGTTGCGGACATAAAAGTATCTCTTTCCAGATCATTCTGTATAACATTTATAGGTTGACCAGTATTTTGTGCATAAATTTCCGCAATTTCGTTACGAAGTTCACACATTTCTTCTGCTTCTACTAGGATTTCGTCTGCATTTCCACAAAAATAGCCAGTAGAAGGTTGGTGAATCAAAACCCTAGCGTGAGGGAATGTTAGCCGTGTACGAATTGTTCCTCCGACCAGAATCAAAGATGCCGCTGATGCAGCTAATCCTAGATTCATTGTGGACACGCTATAACGTGAAAATTCCATAGTATCATAAAGGGCCATTGCTGCTAGTACCCCTCCACCCTTCGAGTTTATAAGTAAAGAAATACAAGGATTACTTTCATCTTCATCTTCATTTTCAGGATCAATTTCGTTATACTCCATGAAGAGTATGAGACCAATAAGTTGATTCACCAAAGGGAATTCTATTTTTCTGCATAGAAAAAGCATTCTTTTTTTCTGAAGTAGTTCAAATAAAGTAACGAAAACTGTTTTCCCAGAACGAATCACAGGAACTTTTGGTGTTCCGATTGGCATAAATCCTCCAACCTTTCAGTTATTTTTGACCCGACTAGGGTCAATCAATTTCCGACTAGGGTCAATCAATAACAAAACGAATTACTCCAATATATCAAATATCGATTCCTCTAGCTTTTGCTACTATAACCTTCCCAACCACGATTCTTGCTCTTCTTCCCATTCTTCAATTTCTATATTCAAAAAAAAATAGTGGGTTCCATCGTTTCTATGGTTACCTCTCAAACGGTGAGGTCCTCTCTATACACCGGAGCTTCTTTTTTCATTTAATCAAACGATTTTATGAACTTGTATAGTTCATATTCTTTGGCTCTACTTATTCATTAGAAAGTAATAGCCCTTTTCACACTAGGAGTTATCCATACAGTGACGGCATTTAATTAGAAAAGTTGGCTAGGTAGCTGACCCTATGAGTCCGTTCTTTCAAAAAGGAGCATGCTTCCTATAATGCTCTTTCCTCCGCTTAATGGATAACCTTTTGCTACCAATGGAGAATTGATTCTTATTTCAAATCGAGAATGATTGGATTTTTACCAATGAAAACCATAAATTTGAGATTCTATAGAATTAATAGGTATATTATATACCTTTTTGTTACTATCCTATTTATCAGTATTGGTCGTTGATACTAGAAAAATTCTCTTATTTGTTCGAACTCATGATCTGAACGAGTCGCACATACACCCTAGTACATGTTCCTCGACGCTGAGGACATCCTTTAAGAGCGGGAGATTTCTTAACATTTTTTTTTTGCTGTCTTCTGTTTCTAAGAAGTTGTTTAATAGTTGGCATATTCTATGTATATCTATATAGAATAAAATGGTTTGGCTTAGATTGATCTTAACCAAATGTTTTTTTCTCAATTATTTCTTTTGAGTATTGAATTAAATAGAAATAATTGAGAAAAAGAACTCAGATCATCAAAGAAAAAGATTTTTTTTTAATTTTAATTACTATCTAAATTTTTCAATTGCTATATGATCGATAATACCATAATCTTGAGCTTCGGTTGCGGACATAAAAGTATCTCTTTCCAGATCATTCTGTATAACATTTATAGGTTGACCAGTATTTTGTGCATAAATTTCCGTAATTGTGTTACGAAGTTCAAACAGTTCTTCTGCTTCCACTTGCATTTCCCTTGGATTTCCACAAAAATAATTAGTCGAAGGTTGGTGAATCATAATCCTAGCGTGGGGGAATGCTATCCGTTTAGTCCTTGTTCCTCCGACCAGAATCAAAGATGCCGTTGATGCAACCAAACCTAGAGCTACTGTAGATACATCACAATACAAGAATTCAATAGTATCATAAAGAGATATTGCTGATAGTGCCTCTCCACCGTGAGAGTTTATAAATAAATGTATATCAGTATCATCTTGCCCACTCAGAAATAGCAATAGAGCGATAATGTTATTCACCAAAGAGAATTCCATATTTTTGCATAGAAATAGGATTCTCCCATCGTACAATTTTTCTTGTAAAGTAAGAAATATCGTTTTTTCATGATGAGTATAAGATATTTTTGGTGTTCCAATTGGCATAAATCCTCCAACCTTTCAGTTATTTTTGACCCGACTAGGGTCAATCAATTTCCGACTAGGGTCAATCAATAACAAAACGAACTACTCCAATATATCAAATATCGATTCCTATAATTTTTGCTACTATAACTTTCCCTTCTCAAGCACGATTCTTGCTCTTCTTCCCATATTTAGTTTAGGATACCAAAAAATTTTTTTCTATCCTATACAAAAACAAAAAGTTCTTGTATAGGATAGAAAAAAATTGAATGATATCCCATTCTCCTATCAATTGAGAATAAAGAACTCAGATCGGATTATATTTTCCAATTTTTTGGAACTGCTATGCGATCAATAATATGATAATCTTGAGCTTCTTTTGCGGACATAAAAGTATCTCTTTCCAGATCATTCTGTATAACATTTATAGGTTGACCAGTTTTTTGTGCATAAATTTCCGCAATTGTGTTACGAAGTTCAAACATTTCTTCTGCTTCCACTTGCATTTTTTCTGTAGTTCCAGAAAAAAAACCAGTCGAAGGTTGGTGAATCAAAACCCTAGCGTGAGGGAATGCTACCCGTTTAGGAATTGCTCCTCCGACCAGAATCAAAGATGCCGCTGATCCAACTAATCCTATATTCATTGTACACACGTCAGAACTTGAAACTTGCATAGTATCATAAAGGGCCATTGCTGATAGTACCCCACCAACGTGAGAGTTTATATATATATAAATATTACTTTCATTTTCGAGATCCATTAATAGTATGAGAGCAATAAGCTCATTCATAAAAGTGAATTCTATATTTCTGCATAGAAATAGGATTCTTTCTTCCTCAAATAGTTCAGATAAAGTAAGGAAAACTGTTTCTTCAGAACGAATCACAGGAACTTTTGGTGTTCCGATTGGCATAAATCCTCCAACCTCTCACTTATTTTTGACCCGACTAGGGTCAATCAATTTCCGACTAGGGTCAATCAATAACAAAACGAACTACTCTAATATATCAAATATCGATTCCTATAGCTATAACCTTCCCAACCATGATTCTTGCTTTTTTTCCTATTCTTCAATTTCTCTATTTCTTATTTTTTTTTTTTTCATCTTTTTTCTACCTCTATTTTTTATGGATATTGTGGATTTCTTATATTATTATTATGGATTTTTTATATTATTGATTTCTTTGAGAATCTTTTTTATTTTGGTTAGGTCTTAGGTCTTTGCTATTCCTTTGATCTGTTGATTGAGGGGAATCGTTGCTTATTGGATTTGTGCTTTCTTTTTTTAAGTTTAAGAATGATTCAGGAGAGGCGTTATTCTCCATCGCTTGATGATCATTCTTAGTTTTTTTTTTCTAGTCTGCTTTGATAGAGGAGGAAATCGATAAAAAATTCTTCCTTTTTTTGAATCGAATTCGCTTATTCGTATCTTGATTCTATCCCCTAGTAACACACGTATACGATTACGGCGCATATTGCCAGATAGATAACCCAGAACAGTTTGACTATTATGGTGCAAACGTACGTGGAACATGATATCTTTGATCGGTTTCAAAATTGTTCCGTTAGAATTAGAAATAAATTTTTTTTTTTTTTCATTTAGAAAACTCAGAACGATTTTATTTTTACGATGCAAACCTACGATATCTTTGATCGGTTCCACAATGGTTTCCTGATAAATAAATTGCTCTTTTTTATTACTATTTTTTTTAGCATCGGTATTTTTTTTTATACCTTTATTTCCTCCATTATTATATGAAGACTTAAATGCAAAATCACATAAAAATTATTATTTTTTTTTATTGACAGCTTTTTTTTCTATTTTTTTGAGGATTACCATATATAACACAAAATCTCTCCTCCAATTCTTTGAAGTCGAGCTTCTCGATCTGTCATTATACCCTGAGAAGTAGACAGAATTACAATTCCTATTCCACCTAGAATCTTAGGAATTCGTTGATATTTCGAATAAATTCGTAAACTGGGTCGGCTTATGCGTTTTAAAAAAATAGTTCTAGTTCTATGTCCATATATTCCTTTTCGAGTTTTTCTATATCGTAGAGTTAAAATCAAGAAATTTTTGTTATTTTTTTTGTGTTTCCGAACATTTTCAATAAAACCTTCTCTTAAAAGTATTTTAACAATGCTTTCAGTAATGTTTGTAGATGGTATTTGAACAGTTTCTTTTTTAGCCATGTCAGCATTTCTTATCAAAGTTATAAGATCGGAAATAGTGTCCTTACTCATGACGAATTAGAATTATGAATTCTTACTTATTTTTATGTAATCAACATGTTTCCTTTTTTTTCTTTTTTTTTTTTTTCGAAAATAAAATATATACCTGAGGAAAAATCTTCTAATTTCATCTATTTAAAATATCCTATATATAAAATATATAAAGTCTCATTATATAGTGTTTACAATACATCAGGAGCTAATGAAAGGATTTTAGTAAAACGAAATTCTCTCAATTCTTCAGTGATTGCACCAAAAATCCTAGATGCTTTTGGATTTCCTTTTTGATCAATGATAACTGCTGCATTGTCATCGTATTTTATTATCATACCATCTTCACGTTTTAGTTCCTTACATGTACGTACAATTACAGCTCGAATTACTTCTGATTTTTCTAAAGACATATTGGGAACTGCTTCTTTGATTACAGCAACAATAACATTACCAATTTGAGCATATCGTTGATTACTAGCTCCTATGATTCGAATACACATCAATTTACGAGCGCCGCTGTTATCTGCTACATTCAACATAGTTTGAGGTTGAATCATATCTTTTTTATTTCAAATTCTAGATTTAAATACAAATAAGTAAAATAAAAGAAGAAATATTTTCTGTCCAGAAAAAAATAAACCTATATTTGTTTTTTAATCTTTAATACCTTCCCTTTTTTGTTTTCTTTTAAATTTCTATTTTGAAACAAGAAATTGAGTTTGTATAGGCATTTTGTGAGCAGCTATTGAGATAGCTCTTCTAGCTATAGTTTCTGATACTCCACTCATTTCATAAAGTATTCGACCTGGTTTAATAACACATACCCAATATTTTGGATCTCCTTTACCTGAACCCATGCGTGTTTCCGCACTTCTCATTGTAACAGGTTTATCCGGGAAATATACGTACCCATATTTTTGCACCACGACGCACATATCTTGTTATTGCCCTTCGCCCTGCTTCTATTTGTCTAGCTGTAATCCAGGCAGGTTCAAGTGCTTGAAGAGCATATCTGCCAAAAGAAATTGAATTGCCCCGACAAGATACTCCCTTCATTCTTCCTCTATGATGTTTACGAAATTTAGATTTTTTTGGGTTATAGTCGATGGTTCTTTTTTCAATCTCATCTCTATTGCAAAACTGGACGTGAGAATTTCTTCTCATCCAGCTCCTCGCGAATAAAATAAAAAGATAATTCAAATTCATTTATTTAAATGTTGATTGGATGAAATTGGATGAAATGGATTAAATTCGATTTTTTCAAAAAAAAAAAAAAAAAGGAATTAATCTATTTCTATATAGGATAAATTAAGGCAGAGATGTGTGTTCTTTTGTGCATATTGAAATTTGAATAGAGAATATGATGCTTCTTTCTTTTATAAAGAATCTTTTCTTTCCTGATTTCTATTGAATAATGTCAAAATTATTTTTCGTAAATAAATTAGGTATTCCGCGGGCGAATATTTACTGTTTTCTTTTTCATTTTTTTCTTTCATTCGTAGGTTCAATTCATGACTTTCAGAATAAATAATTCAATTTTTTCTTAGTTTGTTCCGCCATCCCACCTAATGAATTTTTAGAATTTTTTTGAATAGAATTCTACATAGTCACAGGTTCTGTCGTTCCCATAGCTTCTCTATTCATGGTTAGGTCTAAACTCTGCAATGGAGCTTCCAACAAAATTTGTTGTTGAGTCAATTTCCTTAGTTTTCTTAACTCAGGACTCTTTATTCTTTTTTATTAAAATTTCTCTTTTTTATGTATTTTTGAATTGAATATTTGATTATTGATGCTTTGTGACACTGCTTTTTCTTTTATCACATGATTTATAGACCATACATATTGGGATCATATAGCATTGATATCTTGTTCTTTCTTTCTATCACCCCTCCTTTTCTAAAAATCCTTTTTTTTTTACTAAACACTGGATAATCCTCTTTTTTCTCTATGAATTAGAGAAAAAAGATGAGATTTCAGTTGCTACAAATATATGATTTATTCATATAGTGACTGTTTCTTAGGATCTTGATAATACGAAGCAATAGGTTGGTTTTTAGTTTTTTTTTATTATGAAATAAGTTTTTAGTAAGGATTAGTTGATTTTTTCAATTCTAACTTTGAAAGAAAAAAAAACTAACGAATCACACACTAAGCATAGCAATTATACTAAAAGAGTCAATTCAATTTTGATTTAACCCTAACTAATTCGAATTCCTCGTTTTTCTCTAATAGAATCAATCAAAGAATTTGTCTTTTTTTTTTCTATCTTGGGGAAATCGATAAGAAATTTTCCCTCTTTGTGAATCAAATTCACTTATTTGTATCTTGACTCTATCCCCTAGTAACACACGTATACGATTACGGCGCATATTGAAAGATCGAAAACCCACAACGATTTGACTATTATGATGCAGACGTACGTGGAACATGATATCTTTGATGGGTTACAAGTCCTTTAGAAAGAAATTGCTCTCTTTCATTTAGATAACTCACAACGGTTTGATTTTTAAGATAAAAAAAAAGATATCTTTGATCGGTTCCACAATTATTCCTTCATAAAGAAATTGCTCTTTTTTATTGATATCTATGTTGGTTTTTCTTTTCTCTTTCATATCTTTTTCCTCGATTATATGGATTAATAGACTTAACTGCTAAATAACGTAAAAATAATTATAATTATTTCTAAAATACAAAATTATTATTATTTTTTTTTATTGACAGCTTTTTTTTCTATTTTTTTGAGGATTACCATATATAACACAAAATCTCTCCTCCAATTCTTTGAAGTCGAGCTTCTCGATCTGTCATTATACCCTGAGAAGTAGACAGAATTACAATTCCTATTCCACCTAGAATCTTAGGAATTCGTTGATATTTCGAATAAATTCGTAAACTGGGTCGGCTTATGCGTTTTAAAAAAATAGTTCTAGTTGCTATAAATATAGAAAGACAAAGTCATTTTTTTCTACTTTGCTCTACTTTCTAAATATCCAAATTTTTAAGCCTAAAACTCCATTGATAGTTTGAATTGTATGAGAACAATAATCTATTTTGGCACAAATTATTTGTAGGGGAAGTTTACCCTTTCTTTTACCTTCTTTACGTGCGATCTCTTTTCCGTCGATACGGCCTGCGAGTTGAAGTTTTATTCCTTTTGTATCTGTTTCTTTAGCTAAATCAATAGCTTGTTGCATTGTCTTTCTAAAGGGGACTCTATTTTTTAATTGTAAGGTTATAAATTCTGCAAGAAGATTAGGTTGGCTATATAATTGTTCAGCTCTTTTGAGTTGAATACGAATTAATCTGGGGTATATAGAAAAGAATTCTTGTTTTTTTACATTTTTCTTGAATTTTGCCAAACATTTCCCTTTTAATAAGAATTTTGGTACGAATCCGCTATAGATGATGACTCGTATAAATGTTTTTTGTGTTCTAAATCCTTGTTTTTCAATTTCTATACGTATAATTCCTTCAAAGCCTAAGGGAGGTAAGGGAGGTAAAGATATTCTCTTTTTTTTACTTTTTTGTTTTTTATTCTTTTGCTCTATTTTTTTAATTTTTCTAAATATTTCTTGGTACCAATTTGTAAACCTTTTTTGATTCTATATTGTACATAATTCTTGAAAAAATTTCGTATTTTTTGATCTTCTTGTATACTCGTAGAATAATTTTTTGGTTCTTCAAACCAAACAGAATGATGACTATGGGTTGTACCAAGTCTGAAACAAAGTGGATTTGTTTTTTGTCCCATAATTCTCTATTTTCTTTTTTTCATCCATATCTTTTTAAATGAAAAGGAATCTAAATTTTAGATTGATTTAATAAAGATTTCGGTTTTTCCTTGAGTACGACTTTTATAAGACATGTGCTTCTTTTTATTGGATAACTATGTCCTTGAGCACGGGGTCTTGCCTTTTTTCTAATAGTACTTCTATTGACTTCGGCTTTACTAATGAATAAATCAGCTTCGTTTAAACCCATATTATGATTAGCATTTTTTGCTGCAGAATAAACTAATTTGAAAATGGGATAAGATGCTTGATAAGGCATGAAACTTAGTATCATAATTGTTTCTTCATAGGAACGTCCGCGAATCTGATCAATTACTCTTCGCGCTTTGGAAACAGAAATACCTATATGTTGAGCTAAAACTTGGACTCCTTTACTTGAACTTGAGTTCTTTTTCATAGGGTTATCCGCTAGCTTTTTAAAATTTTTCATAAGATTTTTTCTCCTTATGTTTGATCCCTATTTTTTTTGATTCTTCATTACAGATTTATTATCGTTATCATTTATTGCATCTATCCCCCAAAAACGGGTAGGCACGAATTCTCCCAATTTGTAACCTATCATAGATTCTGTTATATAAACAGGTATATGTTCCTTTCCATTATGAATAGCGATTGTACGGCCAACCATGGAGGGTGTAATAGTAGATGCCCGAGACCAAGTTCTTATGATTTCGTTCTCCTGCCCCATTTTTATTTTTTCCGTTTTTTCCGATAAATGCTTAGCTACATATCTTTTCTTTTTCTTTGCTACATATCTTTTCTTTTTCTTTGCTACAAATCTTTTGTTTTGACCTATCACAGTTGATTACTCCTTTTTTTGCATAGTAAAGATTGGCATTCTATGTCCAATATCTCGATCTAAGTATCGAGGTCAGAATAAAAACAATAATGATGAATGGAAAAAAGAGAAAATCCTTTCTTTAGCTAGATAAGGGGCGGATGTAGCCAAGTGGATCAAGGCAGTGGATTGTGGATCCACCATGCGCGGGTTCAATTCCCGTCGTTCGCCCATCACATTATTTCGAATTCCAAAAATTCGATTTTGAATATTCCTATTTACGGCGACGAAGAATCAAACTATCACTATATTTTCTCCTTTTCCTAGTTCTTCTTCCAAGCGCAGGATAACCCCAAGGAGTTGCGGGTTTTTTTCTACCAATTGGGGCTCTTCCTTCACCGCCCCCGTGTGGATGGTCCACAGGGTTCATAACTACTCCTCTTACTACAGGACGCTTACCTAGCCAACACTTCGATCCAGCTCTACCCAAACTTTTTCGGTTCACCCCAACATTACCCACTTGTCCGACTGTTGCTAAGCAGTTTTGGGATATCAAACGAACCTCCCCAGATGGTAATCTTAATGTGGCCGATTTACCCTCTTTTGCAATCAGTTTCGCTACAGCACCTGCTGCTCTAGCTAATTGTCCGCCTTTTCCATGTGTGAATTCTATGTTGTGTATGGACGTGCCTAAAGGCATATCGGTTGAAGTAGATTCTTCTTTTTTATCAAAAAAACCCCTTCCCAAACTGTACAAGCTTCTTCCAAAGCATACGGCTTTCTAGATGTATATGATGATATAGAAAAAAATAGATCTTTTCATCGTATAATGAAGTATCACATGAGTGGATATTTAGGAATCCTAATCTCCCGAATCATTCATATTATCATCTTCTACATCCTAGGTCTCTCCGTTCCGTCATCTGGCTTATGTTTTTCATGTAGCATTCAGACCGAATGACTCTATCAAATTACGTCGATACTTACACATATTACGGGTAACGTAGGAGACATCTCTTCGGGGGATCTTCATTACCACTGCTTAGCTTTCAATTCGCCTCTGACCATCAAATGAAATGTGAATAACCCGTCCTCCTCTCTTTGAAAGAAGGGGCGCTTCCAGTTCTGTGCGTGCTTCAAACAATTTTCTCCATATTACCATATCTCTAGAGTCAATAATTTTCTATGAGAAACTACTGAACTCAATCACTTGCTGCCCTTACTCAACAGTTTTCTGTTGAGGTCTATTCCATAGAGGTACTCCAAATGGATTAGTGATCGATTTCTAGGTTTTGTCGTAAACCTAATTGGTTACTTCCAATTACGTAAATCAATAGTTCAAACCGCACTCAAAGGTAGGGCATTTCCCATTGATATAGGAACTCCTTTACCAGAAAAAATGGTATCTCCAATTATAGCTCCTCTGGGATGTAAAATATATCTCTTCTCACCATCCTCGTAGTGTATAAGACAAATGTATGTATTTCGATTAGGGTCGTATTCTATGGTTACGATTCTACCAGATATGTCTTTTTGATTCCGTCGAAAATCGATTTTACGGTATAGACGCTTATGACCCCCCCCCTCTATGCCTTACGGTAATAATTCCTCTGGCATTACGACCTTTACTACAACGATGTCGTCCATAGATCAAATTATTTCGTGGATTGGATTTCATTTGACTTTCTACGGCTCCATTGCGTGTGCTCCGACTAGAAGTTTTGTATAAATGTATCGCCGTGTTATTAAGTATTTTTCTTTAAGTTCTTTTCTCTAGAAGAGGTGGAATAGAATAAAGAATCTCTAGAAGAGGTGGAATAGAATAACCCGGTCGAAGCGTAATGATCATACGCCTGTAATGCATTGTATGTCCCATAATAGGTGCCATTCTTCTAGCCCTTTCGGGGTAGAAGATGACTATTCATAGCTATTACCTTAGTTCGACTCAATCCTTGATTTCTTTCTTTGTTGATCCTGATTCGACATTAGAAGTATGTATACAAGGTCTTCAAGTTCTTCCTCGTGTAATAATTTGTCATTGTTGAACAAATGGTTATCTACTTCTCCTTCCTCTCGGTATCTTAGGAGAATTTCTCCTTTATTAAAAAAAATATATATTATATATATATAATATATATATATATTTCTATATATAGAAATCTATTCCTCTATGTATTCTTATCTTTCTTTTTTCTAAGAATCTCATAGGGATCAATAGAAACTATATTCTCATCCGTAGGATCCCAAGTACCCGAATCAATCAATCAAAGATTCGATTCGATCTAAACTCTCCATTGGTAAATGAAATGCACCATGTTGACAAATAGATTTGTTTTTTTGTGCATATTTTTTGTAAATGGATGTCTCACAATTTTCACAATAAGTCCATAAATGAGCCTATCGCGCAAATACATCCTCTGGATTTGGTATTTCATTAAAGATTCATTCTTCCCCAATAAGCGAAGACTTTTTCCTCTAACTACTGCATATTTGATTCCATCCATAAATCCATTTTCTTCCCTATGAGTTTTAGTATCGATCAGAATTCTAGTTCTTACTCTTCCTATGTTAGGGTATGAATATACTATACCAATTAATTCGTTATGGAAGATCCCATTGAGCCAATTCCGATAGACTTTTTGACCCTTCCTATTAGGGTGCATCCAGTAGGAATTGAACCTACGAATTTGCCAATTATGAGTTGGGCGCTTTAACCATTCAGCCATGGATGCAATTAATGAAATAATATTTCTGATCATAATCTCCACATTGGATCAAGAACGGGGTCAGAGGAGCTAATTCGTATAAAGCCATCGAACCGGCCCAACCAGCAACTAGAGCTGTGTGCATTATAGAAACAGAAAGCAGTCGACCGGGATCATTCAATACGACAGTATGAACACGATACCAAGGTAAACCCATGGAAATACCCCTTTATCAAAGAGAAATAGAAACTTGATTTTCTCGTACGTATTAAACTAAGAAGACGATATATTGTGTACCTAAACTTTTTTTTAGTAGATTCTGTGGTTCATTTTTATTTCATCTCATTGAAAAGAAAAATAAGGGAACAACTCTGTTCGTAAGAACAAAGAGAAGCAGATCTATTCTATACCCGATAAGTACCAATACGCAAGGGGAAGATTGCATTATTGGAGAATAAATGGATACTTATTCGAATGATCAATCCTTTCGTTACAGTTTTTTTGAATCCATTCTGTCTTACTCTATCAAAAAACCCTTCCATGTATCAAAATCAAAGAGAAGAAATCGGTGTATCAAAATCGATGTATCAAATAGAAGAAAAAGGAATGAAGACAAGAAATCATGGATTTTCACCTTTCCTTATTTAAGTGAATAAAGGATATGCATTTTTTGGTTGAAATTTTTTGAGTATAGGAATACCAAAAGTATCTTTTCGCCGTCCTGGAACCGAAAAGCTTGGCTTGACATATAGTGTGACTTGTCAAACATATTGGGTCATATGAGATTGACCCGTTCTCTTCCCCGATCAAGATATCCGCTGTTTCGCCGAAGAGATATTGTATTGAGTAAACCATCATTCATTCGGAGCACGAAGTCAAATTTCTAAAATTTCAATATGAAAAAAAAATGATATATGTCTTAATTGATACGATTTGTATTACTTAATCTTTTCTTGATATCAAATATATGAATGAAAAAAGACAGAACAGAGATATATATTAGAATTGAAAGGATTGTGATTCCTTCACTTTTTTTTGAATTCAATTCGAAAAATGGATATTAAAAGTAAAAGCCGCCTTATATTTTCTTTTTATTATAGTTACTTCCAGAATCGAGATTAATATGCAATTAATCATTGCAGCAATAAAATGGAATCAGCTTTTTTATCTGTCTGTTCTGATCTTCTAATGAGTGCAAACCTTTAGGTTTCTAAAATAGCTAATTCGTTAATACAATACTAGAAAAATTTCGTTTATGATAAAAAATTCGTTAATACGAGAAAAAATTACTTAATAAATACAATACGAATAAAAAGAAAATATTTTTCATTTTTATCGTATATATATAAAATAAATAAGAAAAATATGGAGGATCATGAAAACTCTCATTGATTTCGGCCAAATGCAGGCTGTCGTAAAGAATTTTTTAAAGACTTTGATTTTTGTTCTAGCAGGAGTCTTTCTCTATCGTGTCCACAATCAAAATCTAATAGAAAGAAAAAATCTCGATTGAGGGGGCTTCTTAGTTCGGTTGAATGCAGGGAAGAATCTTTTTGTTCTTCCAATAACTTGGTTGTTTCGCTTCCAAAAGGAAAAACCTTTTCTGGGAGTTTTTTTATGGATGGAGAAGAAATTCATTGTGTTCTTCCAAGAAAGAAAAAGTATATCTGTATCATTCGGAGTTCCTGGTGGTCGAGAAACCTGATCATAAAAAATAGGACTTGATTTGTAATGAAACCGTAGCTGGAATTCAAATCTCATTCAAAGATAGAAATAACAAAGATCTTGAATTTCTATTGTTGTGTATACATGATCCATCCGATGGTTAGTTGGGGGAAGAATCCGCACGAATCGAAATTTTTGGTTCGACAATGTGTGGTTGGGAAATCGGTTTATTAGGAAAGGAAAAAATATCTTATGCAATATTGAATATGATTTAACAAGATCGAATCTCATTGAAGTAGAAAATTCCAGCCAATTGAAAAGAATTATATTGTTTATTCGCAACAAAATAATTTCTTCTTTGTACGTCGGTAAAAAAAAAAACAATTTTTTTTGACTCTTTCTCTGCGAATCTCTGACACACAAATACCTCACGATCAGGATTTTCCACCAAAGGGGGTAACACAAGAGATAATTTGTACAAGTCTTTTATGTATAAATTATCTAAATTCTATCGAAAAATTTATAATAAGTTTTACGGATCTTTTGTTTTTCCAAGGACTCTTTATCCAAAGAAATCCAATCTGGAATCCTTAAGATCTTTCATCTCGCCACCAAGAAATTTTGATCCAATTACAGCCGATCCAAAATCTATAGCTATAGAGAAAGTTCCTCGATCACGGACTTTTTAGAAATTCTTTGGAGATTTTATTCATCATATATGAATCGATCTGATTCAAAAGTTAAGAACTTGCATCCGTATCTCAGTGTCAATTCAAACATGGAGTGTTTGTTAATCAAATCCATGTTCTAAGAAATCTTTACCATCCGGAAAAGAAAGAAAACTGGAGTCTTTTTCGTTTTCGAAGCAAAAAAAAATATGTTAATAAACGTAGGATCAAGATAACCTTAAAAAAAAAAAGATCTGATTTCTGTGATCATTTTCGAGGGAGATATTAAAGATAAAAAGATAATATTTATTACTACGAGTGCAATATTTACAAAAAATATCTCCCCACGATCTTAACTACGAGTGGGTTCAAACTTATAAGATCCATCCTTTCCGAGATTTATTTCAACTTGATATTACCAAACTTGGTATCAAAAATTCAAAGATATTTTTGATATACCATGGGTAATTCTTGAGAAGATTTTTATGAAATGGACTCGGATAAGTGAGAAGATCCTTATGAAATGGACTCTGATAAGTGATAAGTGCGAAGATTTGAACTCTT
>JASGLE010000563.1:0-28388 GCA_030179965.1 Cyperus esculentus | reverse complement strand
CAACAAAAAGATTTTCAGTGTGATTACTTCAAGTCGAACAAGATATACTTTCTTTTGCACTGTTGGCTTTGCATAAATACTGAAAAAGGAAAAAAAATCAAAATAGTGGAGTTCTGAGTGCTGTGCATAAATACTTCCTTTTGTGCAATCATATTCAAGCAAAGGTGTTTATCTAAACTGGAACTATGCACCAAAAAATCAGGTAACTTCATTTGATGAAAACCATGGTTTGACACCCTGCATGGTTGCCCCCACAAAGATAATAGCTGGGCTGGGTCTTTCTCTGGGCATAGATATCCTAGAAGCACCTGGTGCAACTGGAGATTATCGTACACTTCTGACTTCCAAGGCCAAATCAATTGCAAGTGCGCTTACAGCTCCATTGCAACCTCCACCACGAGTTTTTGTGCCTGGAGAGGACGAATTTAAGCCGGGAAAAGAGTCAGGATACGACTTTGGGTTTCTTCATATAAAGGTAAAATCTTAGTATACTGATTATGGTAAATTAGAGGTAAGTAAATAAGTGTTGCTTAAATTTTTTGAAGGAATTCTTTAGTCCCCAACTTTTATGATTTATTTTCAGCGAATAGTCTCCCATAGCATGCATCCACGATCGATCTAGATTTCTCGCAATGTGCAATATAGTCCCTAGCTTATAAAAGCTGCACTGCATCTGGTACCAAAAAAGAAATGGACTTTGTGCAATTACTGAAGCCCTTTTTTATCAATGTTAATTATTTCGAGCAACAAAACATTCAAGTTAATGTACTTTGTTCTTCCATTTAAAAGGCAATTGATGATGCGGGTCATGACAAGGCAACAATACTCAAAGTACGTGGTCTGGAAGCTGTTGACCGTGCTATTGGCCAATTAGCGAGACTTCTCTGGCAAGCAGAAGCCTCCGGAAAATTCCAATATTACCTTTGTGTAACCGGAGACCACTCCACTCCAGTAGAATATGGTGACCACAGTTTTGAGCCGGTGCCATTTGCCTTGTGCCGGTTGAAAGATTTCGTAAGTGGAATTGGAGAGGAGAATTTAAATGCAATCTCACTTGAGGATTTCCCACTTCCATCCGTGGCAGCTGGTGAGGATCTGGCTGACACAGTGGAGATATCAGGGAAATCTGATTCTGGTAATGCAGTGTCGAGTTGCGGGGATTCAGTGAGCAAGTTCAGTGAAGTTGCTGCTGCAAGGGGCTGTCTGGGTAGATTTCCAGGAAGCGAAATGATGGGTGTGATAAAGAAATATATGAAGCCGAAAAACGAATGAGTTGATTTTGTAATTACATGCGGTATCTCTTCTATTTAAAAAGTGAATAATCATAGCGAAACGCGGGATGTTTTTTTATTTAATAAGTGAAAATCAGAGAGAAATTTTAATGCTTGTGGATTATTTTTGTTCATTTTACTTGTATTCTGTGCATCTATGATTTCTATTTTTGAATTTTGAGAGTGTAGCTGCACTGAGAATGGTACAATATTGTAGGCCATATTTACTAGCTTTATTGGGCTTTGGTATTTCTACAAATAACTGGGCCTAATTGAATAATAAACATCATTTGTCAAAGGTGCTCTTTTTTTTCTTTGTTTGGTTCTTTTATTTCCTTTTTGTTTCTTTCTGTTCAGTATCAGTATCACGGAAATTAAACAAAATGAAAATTGACAGTCAACATGTATTTTTTTTTTCCAGAAAATTAGTTTTGAATTTCATAATTAAATTGTAACAGGGTGCTTAGTTGCTTCGGATTAGAAGGCACGACCCCAAAAGTTTTTGATTCGTTAGTTTTTCTAATTCCCCTAAAGTTTGATTTTTGAACCTGGATTTTGAATAATTTACACTGTCACTACTGTTTCAAGTGAAATTTGCGTTGAACTGTTCGGTATAATTCAAATATGCCATGTCTTCCAGCGGAAAATTACCAAAAAAGTTGTAGAATGTAAAACCTGGTTTCTGAAAAATCCACTCGGATTTGAATTTTGGTTGGCTTTCTCTTTATTTTGACTCTCTCACTCTCTCTATTTATTTTATGCTTTAAAATGACACAAAAGTATGCACATAGCTATGATTTTATACTTTGAAATTTTGAATAGTTGGGTACCTCCAAATATATTCATTTATATGTAATTCAAAATTATAATTTAAAAATAGTTTGAAAATTAGTTAGAATATATTTCCTAATAAATATTTGCGTTATAAATTTGCATTAGTATTTTTTTTAAAAAATTCACATAATAAGCTAAAACTAACTTTGGTTTTGCATCAAACACTTTTATATGTAGCCATGGCTTAAAATCCATAGATTTTCAAGCAAAATTATAATCATAGCTTCTTGTGCTATGAATTTGGTTTGCCATGGCCCTGGTATTTTAGTTTTTACAAACCATGTAAAGTTACGGTATAAAACAGTGCCCAATATATAGTTATATATTTATGGTCTTGATATATCGCCTTGAAGGATGAAATTGCATTCTATTTTAATATCTTCAGGGGTGAATTTAATATCCAATTATTTCCAGTCAACTTAATTCTAACATATATCTTGAATTCTTGAGGATCGTATTACGGTTTGTGTTTTATATTTGATATTCATCTAATAAGATATAGATATGGATAATTAGAAAAAAATTAGAAATATCCAATTATTATTATTATTATTATTATTATTACTATTATTATTATTATTATTATTATTATTATTATTATTATTATTATTATTTATGTTTAGCTACATCAAACCTGTCAATCAAATGATTCAAATTGTTGATAAAGCTTAATTAATTACATTAGACGAGTAAGCTTAATTAATTCATCATATGAACATCAACTACTTAATCTGTTTGCTTTCTTTAATACAACCACTCACACATATTATGACTGATTCAATTAAGCAAAACTTTATATAATTAGGATTAATTAATCATATTGGAGAACTAAGTCTCCATTACTATTTTTTTATTTATTTTATGGGATGAGATTAATTTGGCAGTTGGCCACTCGTCATAATTGATTTTAATAAGAGTAAGTTGAAGTGTAGAAGTTTCATACAAGGGAAAGGAGAGAGATATATATCTTTCTTCAATTTTAGATTACCTGCTGAATGCTGATGTATTTCATATGTTCATATTTGATAGAGACTATCTTCCTTTTTTCCTTAACATGCATTATTCTATAAAAAATGCTTTTTCAAATATCATCATGGACATATCATATGTAAATAGTATGTTTAAACATACTAGTAAAGAGCTCACGCCTTATTTTGGGCTGAAATTATTATATCTTATAAATTATAATAAACGGCCGAGAGCTCATCTCTTGTGAGGAAACTGATATATGGGCCTTAAATTTAAATGGACCGGGACATTAATGTACGTCAATGGGAGTGACCAATCTAAGTAAACAATCAACGGCTAAGGTTTCTTCTTTGGAGAAAATAGAACTTTCATATCAAAAAATCTGATCTCCTTTTATCAGTAGTAAGGATTATATCCAGCAAGAAAACTTCTTCACACAAGTTTGCTTGCTTAGTACACAATTTTAAATTTTGACAGTGACACTGTTTCAATTGGCTTGATAAAAGATAATCAAACAAATTAATATAATTAGTATATTGAAAGGTAGCTTCAGTTTTAAGATGAAATTCAATTGGATTTTACAATAATTAGTCAAATGTCTGAGCGCATAGAAATTGAAAGTTTTAAGCAAAAATAAAAAAAAATGCCTAGTTGTATATATAATAAATGACTCTTGATTTAAATTAATGAAGTGTTTATTATCATATATCTTAAATTGTACATCTAAATAAAATGATTACTCCTGGAAGAAAATGCGAGGTGGTGATGAACATGCATTACCTATTCAAACAAATAATAAATAAATAAATAAGTAAACAAATAAAGCAATACATTTTTAGATTAAACTTTTAATGCAAAAGATCAATATTAATTAGCAGTTGTACAAAATTATATCAAGTGGCATTCTTTATAATATCTGTCAATTATATTGTGTCAGAAAACGTATAATCACATGCGTGCATGTACCGGAATTTGTACATTTTTTTTTTTGTATAACAAAGGATATATGTTGTTGCAAAGTAATATTACATGAATAAATAAATTTATTTGGTAATGGGTGTGAAGATAAAAAAGAATAAATAAATTTAATTCAACAATAATTTATATCATGATGGCATCAATTATGGTATTTTCTTGAGCATCAATATATAAGACATGTAACCCAGTAACTGAATCGTGGAAGCACCCAACAAGAATGGCGCTGAAATCGGCTGAGATCCAAATGGGATCTCAGGACCCTGAGATTCCGATCCGACGGTTCTCAGGGTCCGTATCTGCTAAGTCCGAATCTCGGGGTCTCTGAGAACCGTCGGATCGGAATCTCAAGACCCTGAGATCCGTTTTAGATCTCAGCCGATACCGACGCACAAGAATGCCTTGAGCATCTTCTATTGCTTCATTCTGATGCACAGTGTTTATCCTCTGTGCAGCGGTCTGTGTTTCATTTGGAGCTGTGATCAGTAGTCAGTAGTCACATGTTATGTTATAAAAAAGGTTACAGAGATACTTAAAGTCGATGTTGACTTTATTAGTATATAATAATCGTAATAATTAGCAAATTTCTCGAATTAATAATTTTAATATGTACTTATTTTTATGAAGTGTATTATATAATTAAATAATATAAATAGTTTGAATATTATATAAGTTAATATGAATATTGTCTCATTTAATATGAATACTGTTGTATCAGTATTGATTTTGATAATATTTATTTTTTTGGTATCTATAATTAGTTCCCTATGTTATATATCATGTAGCATTTTGTTTTCCCTGAAATACTTTTCTATGTTATTATTTCTCCAACATACATCGCGCGCATTGTCAGGTGATGTGCACACGAGATAAATTTGTACTCACCACAATAGATCATACAAAAATTCATGTAATATTAATTAGACCAAACAGAACTAGAAGTAGTAACATTAAATCATGAGTAATAGTTAACGTCCACCTTTTTACTTAATTATGCACCGGTCCATTGTATTAATGAACAAATATTTATTTTTCAGTAAATATTTATATCTTTCTGATTAATAGATATCATTTACAGTGAATAAATACATAATAGTTTTCAGTGAACATGTAAACAATTGTGTTAAGCACATAGGTGCACATGATGCGTCAAAACTGTGAAATATGGGTGGACTCTATGTGTTTCTCTTAGTTTATCCATGGGGACAAGAACTTGTCATGAATAGGACCAACCGAAACGAAACCTGGAAGAGATGCCAAGTAAAGTATGTAAAGACGAATGAAAACTTTAAAGTAAAGAGTAAAGTAATATATATCAACTCATTATTCCTTGCACGCCATGTATATATATTTATGTGCCACAAAGCTAGCGAACCATAGAAATACAACAAGCCAAGCTATTGAGTCCCACGACCTAATGTTGACGTTGACATGAATTAACCCTATTTTAGAAGTGAAATTAATTTGACCTTTTTTTTTTTTTTTTTGTAAATGTTGGTCGTGGCATGGAAGAAATATTTTTTTGGAATGTGATTAGTTATGCTTGTATTTTTGAAAATACTAGGAATTTATAGCTGAAGTAATTCTGTTGGTGATAATTATAAGTAATTTTTTATATGGATTTTTGGGTGCCAAAAAAAAAAAAAGGATTACTATTTGGAAAAATATTTATTTATTTATTTTTCTTTTTAATTTAATTTTAGCATGGGAAAACTTAGATCTCAATTTGAAAAAAGAAAATAGGAATTCCCATTTGAACATTTAGAATTATTTTTTCCTTTTTCCGGTCTTGCACCTAATAATTCTTTTCCTATTGTACCGGAATCTATTTATTATATGTTTGCCGAGTACAATTAAAAATAATATGAAGTTTAACCACACCACGACGTCTCATTATGTCAGAAAACTAATTATTGCTGTGTCTATTTATGATTTATTCAAATATTAATAAATTATAAGAAAATTAACTTACAAATTAAGGTAAAGTACTCAAGTTAGTACTTCAATTAGATATATAGTTATTAATTATGTAACATACGAGTTGCATGCAATTTTGTACAATATATAATTATATAACCATAAGGACAATTATATATAATTATAAAATCGAACCGAGATAATATTGACAAATAATGATTGTAAAGAACTAAAGATCCCAACATTTTTTTCATATAATTTAATAAACGACAAATGGAAACGAGCTAGACTATTATACTAATGCTAACGCTTCAAAATTGTTGTTATCGTGTTCAAAAATCACGATTTATGGTGCTCAATAAATTATTTATATGAAAATATTTGGGAATACAAAAAATTTACATTTTAAAGTTTTTGAAGTATTTGTTTTGCATTTTTGAAAATAGCATGTACAAACATCAATATTTTATTAATATTTATGAGCTCTTTTCTAAAATTCAAAACAAATACTTATAAAACTCTAAAAATGAAAAATTTTTGTATTCTCCAATATTTCCATATAAAGAATTTTTTAAGCACCATAAATCATGATTTCAGACATGGTAACATAAAATTTGGGACATTAGCATTTCAGTCAGAAATGCTAACGTTAGTATAATAGTCAAACTCAATGGTTAATTATATATTTTTGAAGAGATGGGTGTGACAAGCAAAACGGATGCTACTTGGTACATATTTGCTAAGCACGTTGTTTATACAAGAAATTAACAATTAATTATACTGACGTAATACAGAGCACTAAGTAATAATTAACTTGGAGCAAACCATTCTTAATCCATCATCATTGTCTTTTTAATTATTTAGTGGCAGCTGCGGAATCTGCTAATATTGGATAAGGATGGAGGACATAGTACACATAGTTTTTGAATCAATTTAAAAATGCACAATATAATTAATGACACTCCACAATGTTGTTGTACTTTAATTTAGCTTATAAAAAATCCCTCTTAATTAGATAATTTCATCACGAAGACAAAACCCATTACTAATTTAATTTAATTAAGATTACATTAATTAAACTGTAGTTAAAAAAATACAAAAAAAAAATTTTTAATAAAGAAGTACAAGAAAATGTAATTAAAGCTGTTGAATTAAATCATTTTATAATGATGCTAAATGCAGAAAAAATATATAAATATTCCATTTTTCTTATTTTATTCATCCTCAACTCTTCGCTCAAAGCGTTTTAATTATATAATATGTTAATAAAATAACTAAATTCTCTCATTAAAATTAGGAGTCCAATAGTTGTAATAACAACATATATATATGACATCATGTTGAATAGAATATAAACCAAAATAAACAAACAGTTGCGTATATTTCTTCAAAATACAGCAAGGATTAATTAGCCCCAAAATAACAACAAATGCATAAAAATATAAAATCCAATTTCTACAAAAAAAACACAAATAGCAGAGGACCCAATTCCTATATAAGCTGCTCATTCTTCATTGTTGTCTCATTCCAATATCTTCAAGCAAACTTCTACATACAAGCAAAACACCAAGTTAACCTCATTGCAAGATAACACAAAGATGGCTGCCGTCGCGACGAGAGCTACCGGCGTAAAGAGACTGGCTACGCTTGTCGGGTGCAACTACTTCGGTACCCAGTACGAGCTCCACGGGTGCATCAATGATGTCAGGGACATGACCGAGACCCTCGTTTCCCGATTTGGGTTCGATAGAAGCAACATCACGGTTATGACTGACGAGCCTGAGTCCGACCCGAAACCTACGGGTGTGAATATTAGGCGTGTCCTTGGCGACATGATCGCGAAAGCCAATTCCGGCGATGTGCTCTTTTTCCATTACAGTGGCCACGGTACGCTTATTCCAGCTGCCAAGCCGCACCATGGACACCGCAAAGACGAGGCGATTGTCCCTTGCGATTTTAACCTGATTACTGGTAAAACATATGTTATTAATTGCATTTATAAGTTATAATTCTTTGTGTATGGTTGAACATAAAAAAAAATAAAATAAAATCTTCATAATCTCATACATGTTCTAATTCGGTTATCGATATTTTGTATCATTTTTTGATGCAGATGTTGACTTCAGGCAGCTCGTAGATAAGCTGCCGTCGGGGACAAGCCTGACCATAATCTCTGACTCGTGCCACAGTGGTGGCCTCATTGACAACGAAAAGGAGCAGATTGGCCCGTCGACAGTAACAAGATCAATCGACATGAAGAATTCGAAGAGCAAACCTCGCTACATCTCTCCTGAGTCGCTCTTGGGTCATCTCGATGGCCTCTCTAGCATTCAATCGCCCCATATCGGCGACCACATTGTGGACATCTTTGGAAGCGATGCAAGCCACAAGTTCTTGAACAAGATCATCCTTGCCGTATGTGATTTCCTTATTTTCTTCATTCATATAGTATAGATCAATTCTCTATATACTAATGCTTATATATGTACAACAGCAGCAACAGACAATGTCAGACAACGGGATCTTGCTGAGCGGATGCCAGACGAATGAGACATCAGCAGATGTCGGGCCCGAAGACGGGGACGGCAAGTCGTGTGGAGCGTTCAGCCATGCACTGCAGAAGGTACTGGCAAAACATCCAGGTGTTATAAGCAACAAGGAGTTAGTTACAAAGGCGAGGCAGCTGCTCCTTACACAGGGGTTCGAGCAGCATCCGTGCTTGTACTGCAGTGACGCCAACGCCGAGGCGCTGTTCCTGTTGGAAGAACAGGCAAAGTGAAGGACAGATACTGATTGATTCTTGCATTTTATTTATGTTCGATTAAATCTGTGATTTGTGAAACTAAATAATTGTTGTCGATCTATACGAAACGGAATAATCTCTGTGCCTCTGTGTCCTTTCTCTTGAAAATACTTCTTTCGTAATTCAGTGATTGTGCAATTTATATGAATGGAGTAGAACTTGATCATGTTTCAAACTAACATCAAAGTTTATATACTTTATATCCCCCAATTTGTACCGACGAATTCAGTTTAGCGCTTGCTGGAGCGCAATTAACCTACGATCTTCGAAGGCTTAAATTCTACGGACAATGCTGGTTATGGTATCTGAATAAAATTATATAATATGAGCAATCCTACATCAGAACTCAGAATATCCATCTTTCTTAATTATGTCTAGCTGCTTTTCATCCAAAACCTACTGCAGGTGACATTCAGGTGGTTCATGTCAAACTGAGCCTTGGCCGTCTATTCATTAATCACTATCCAAATTACAGTTCTGTGGTTCTGCCTGATTTGGTTGAAGCTGATTTTCGGATTGTTTAGCTTCGCACTGCTGCGAGTCCAGGCTACAATCAACCCTGATTTAAAATTTAATCAATTATAATACTAATTGAACTAAATATGCATGACAAGACTGCTGCAAAACATTTTATATTTGCAGTACAGCAAAAATAAAAAAACTGACACCACAGCACAAACTCACTTGGTAAACTGCAGCATATTAAAGAAACAGAAAATAGAGTACAACCTGACCAGAACTGATAAGAATTCATATCCCCTGCTGTACTGCATTATGCAGTTCACAGCATCAACCATTACATTGTCTCGAGATTCGTGCCAGTGTGGATCTTGAGATGATCCAACGGCTGGCGTTGTGAACTGCACAATGCAGTAAGTCAGAGGATGAGCACTTGACTGATGAATAGATGTCATGATCTTCTGCAACTACTGAATTAAATTAAACATGTACCTTGCTAATTTTCCACCCAAATAATGCACTTGATGCTAAGTGTATCGTCTTTCAGAAACTTCAAATTTGGCTCTTCCAACTCCGACCTATTAATAAATGTGTCACGACCCCACATCAATGGGCAGCCTCCATTCAACAAAGTGGAGTAAGTGAGCAAAGGCGAACAGTCGCTGGTCGGCATTCATCATATATCGGAACCCATTTGTTGGTATTGAAATCTAGCAAATAGAAGGCGCGAACTGCCTTCGCCTCTTTGTTGTCACTGTATAATGAGCTGAAGTCCGGTTGCTACACGATCGATACTGTGCTTGTTTAATCCATATGGATAGAAATTGATTGCCCAGTCATAATTATATAACCACTGATTTCGAATATCTTCAATCCTTTGTGGAACTTCTTTGCCAGCGGTTTATTTGTTACTAATTTATCGACTTGTTTGTTCCTTTTGAAGGCGTAACAAGACAGGAACATGTCAAATGATCACACTGGCGTCGTCTGAGTTCCCAGTTCCTGCTCTTCAATAAAAATAGAATTGTCACCACTTGGCTCGACGGCAAAGCCTACATTATTAATTTGGTGAAAGAAATATGATTATTCTGATTATAACTTAATTGTTAGGGTACGAAAATAGATTATTCTAACTGTAAGACGATAACCTTTTTTTTTTTTTTGATGTAGCAGGCAAAATACCTACTATCGTTTTTCATTAAATAAAATTAAAAAGTAGAGTTTTGGGTTACAAGAAGGAAGGTATGCTAGAAGGATAAGAAGGATATACAAAGGATATACATCAAATTTTATCTATTTACAAGATCTATACTAATGAAATGTGTTGGTTAATTTAATGGTGACTACTGTGTTGCGTCCCGCCCAGGATTGCTTGCCAGAATCGCGTTAGGTGAGTTGCCTGTCGTATGATATGGATAGTGCTGTGACTGTGGCGCTGTAAGATGCGAGAGTTTCTTTCCTTCCATATTGTCCATAGCGTAGCCGCCCATAGCATCTCCCGTTGCTGAGCCTGTGCGTTGATCCAAGACCTAGTGAGTGAAGTGCAGGGGGATTGTGGTAAGACGATAACCTTAAACATTTCCAGTTATTTAGCATCTATTATAGGTTAAAATACCAGCAGATTACATACTTAATACATTGGTATGGAACTTTGGGAAAAAAATAAAATCTAAGAATTGAAATCATCTTATAATAGACGATACTGAAAACTAATTACAGAGTTGGAAAAAGTAATCCATATACCATCATTGGGCTGAAGAGTGTCATTTTACTACATTCAGTTGTTCCTTTCATCCCTCTTTATTTGATCTCATTCATTGCATAGAATATCTCTAGTAGTTATAACTTATAAATATAGAATTTATAAACTTAATCAGGAAAAGATTGTCATAGTTAATTTAGTGACAACAGCTGAAAAACTCGACGTCTGACAACGGGATATTGCGAAGAGAGGATATTGCCACAGAGAAGTCATGTGGAGTTTTCAACTTCAATCGGCCACTCACTACAGGTCTCAGAACAACATGATCAAGAGGTTAATTACAGACAACAAGAAGTTAGTTAATTAGTGACGAATGCGGACAGTTAGTTGCTGTATACCGAAGAATTTGAGGAGCATCAATCTGTGCCAGTATATATAGTCTGTTCTGTACAGATGGGAACAATCTCATGGGTATGTTGTAGTATTTTTGCTAATTATTACTAAAGCAACTTCTGTTAATTTAATTTGGTTTCATAATTGTGCTTCTTAATAATATGTATAGATCTTATGTAGATCGATCTTGATGCATGCCTTCGACCAAATATAACGATTTAAAAGTAATAAATCCTCGTTAAATAATGAGAAATTTAAAAATCAAATTTGAATACATTTGTATGAGTTGTAATTAACTTTGAGCTTCAGGCATCAAGTTAATTAATTACAACTCATTTAAAATCCTATTTTCGTTAGCCCAAGATTGTTAATTGGGAGTATGCCGTTAAGACTTAAGAATGAAATATTCGGGCTTTGAAGAAATTTGTGCTGACAAGAAAATATTCGAGGATGCCCCAAGAAGCAGTGCCGCATAGTTCAAGAACCAGATGCGAGAATGGTGACAGTACCGTAAGTTTCGGGTATGGAGAATGGTGAGATCGATTGACAACATGTGATTCGATGCTCGGGACATTGCAGAAATATATATATATATCGATCATTTGAAATTTTGGCAATGTACAGCGAAGCATGTGGGCCGTTGGATCGTCTCAAGATTCATGCAGGCTCAGATCGAGAGATGAGCCAATGGTCGAGGATCTGAAATGACAATGCACGGGGCCGCACGGGTACCCGATCCTGGTTCAGGTGCCACATCTTGTTTAATTTCTTTAGCATTGCAAATCGGTTTTTATGTGATTTAAACTGGTGAAGTAATCCAAAATATAGTCTACTTTTGGAATGTTACACAAAATAAATTCATAACCAAGTTTGTTAACAACATGAACAACAGCATCGATCCAAGAACTCCGATTTTCTACAAAATGTGAAGTAATAGCGATTAGCGACCATAAAAAAAAAAAAGAAAAAGAAAAAAAAGAAATCAAGTTGCACATGATTTATCAAGAACAAGCATATAAATATTGCTGATCAATTTATCTTGGGTTTAAAGCTTACGAACACCAAAGTTCCGATGTTCGTCACTCGCACCACAGCAGTGTAATTTGCCAGTGCCTCAGACTGGCTGCAGTCTGCAGCCGTCAGATCCAAGTGATATTCCATCTCGAAGCTGTCACGAGGCCTGCTGTTGTTTATGAACTCGCGGTCTCCAAATATTGTGTAGCCGCCATACACTAGTACTAACTTCAGATACGATCCAGCGCTCCTGCTGTTGTACTCGTTCACAGCTAACCTGAAAGAAATTAATTTTAATTATCCCAAACTAATGAAGAACATCACTTAATTCAGTTTTAGAACATGAAAGAAATTAGTACGAGTGATTAATTAATTAATTAATTACCAGCCGAGGGATTGAAAGAATGTATTCGAGGCGTCGAAGTTAGTATAACCAGTAACAGCATCAGCTTCGGTGGTTGTAACTGCGACGAAAATGAGAAGAAGGATGAGACAATGCTTTGACGCCATGATCATGAAAAGGAGTTGTATATCTTCTTAATCTCCTATGTTTTCTTCTGCTGCAAACTAGTGCAGCCAAGTGCTGTACATACATATATTGAGGGACAGTTAATTGGATGCACTGACCGTTGAAAGTTTGTGAAGGTACTATTTGCATATGGATTATAATATGCCATTATATGTATTTTTTCATTACGACTTGTATATGATAATAATATATAGTCCGGATCAGCATTGAATTGGTGCAGAAATTTAATTTATATGATACGCATTGGCTGACAGTGGTTGACCATATGCATGTACTTATATGTGTTAGAGATTTGGAAACGTTTTTATTCAGAGTAATAGCTACCGACCAACCTTTTACTTATCCAGTGTCCATCGTATTTAGGGGTGAAAACGGATCGGATACCGACGGATAGTAGTCAAAATTATATCCGTATACGCTTTAGTTTTTCAGATACGAATACGAATTCGGATCAGATATTTAACGAATATGAATGCGAATACGAATATTATTCGGATATTACACTTATTATTAAAAAAATATATTGTATATAATTTTTTTTATGATAAATCACTAACTAAAATAGTTAAATTACTATAAAAATTAATCACTGATCATAAATATGTTATTAGTTCATATTTTTTTAGTGAACATTTATATTTTTCCGATTAATAGATATTATTTTCCAGTGAATAGATACGTACACTATGGTTTCCGGTTTCCAGTTAACATAATTCTCAACTGTGGTAAGCACATTAGTTTTCAACTTTCGACTTTTTTGAGTGAAAATCATTGGGTTACAGACTTACAGTTACATAATATTGCACGGGGCAACGAGCATCTATATATATGGTTCAGGTGCCACCTCTTGTTTCTCTTAATATTGCAAATCTATCGGTACTAATTAATTGAAGTAACACAAACTGGTGAAATAACCCAAAATTAATCTCCTTTTGGAATGTTGCACAAAATGAACTAAGAACAAGTTTGTTGACTACAAACTCTACAGAAGCACAAATTAACAGCATGATTTTCTAGTACACAAAATATTGTAAAGTAATTATGTAGCGATGATAAAAAGTTAGAAACAGAAATCAAGTTGCACACATTTTATTCAACAATAGAAATTACGACGACGAAAAAAAAAGAAGGCATAGAATTGGTGATCATCAATTTATCTTGGGATGAAAATCCATGACCCACAAAGTTCCAATAACCGTCATTTGGATCACAGTAGTGTAATTTCCCAGTGCCTCATACTGGCTGCAGTTTGCAGCCGTGAGATCCAAGTGAAACTCGATCTCAAAGGCGTTACGGGGTCTGTTATACGCCGACCAGCCTTTCTCGCCATTGATGGCGTAGCCGCCATACACTTGTATGAACTTGAGGTGCGGTCCACTTCCCTCGTTGTGTCTGTCTACAGCCAAACTGGAAGAAATTATCTCAAACTAATTAGTAACATATATATCACTTTTTTAGAACATACATATAATGTAAATGAAAGCTGAAAGAAAGAAAGAAAGACAGACAGATATGGAGAGGAATGAGAATTAAGTCAAAAGAAATTAAGTAATATACGATCGATCGAGTAATTACGGATACCTGCCAAGGTATTGAATAAACATATCCGAGCGGTTGTAGTAAACATAGCCATTAGTATCAGCTTCTGAGATTGTAGCAGTGACGAAAATGAGGAGGAGGAGGATGCAATGCTTTGATGCCATGATGAAGATGAAGCAATAGTATAATAACTTCTTCTTGTATATATATGTTTGCTTCTACTGTTAATTACTAGTGTGCTCAAGTGCTATATATATAGGGACAATTGGACATACAATTAAATGCACTGAATATTGAAAAATTGTGAAGGTATTTAGTATTTGCATATGAAATTATGAATATATGCCATTATTTTTATTTTATTTTATTGACAAAATGATGGGAGTCTAATTAATTTTTTAATATGACATTAATTTTAATAGTTATTAATTAATGATAAATGATTAATTGTTCGGATCATTGACTAAATTTAATTGGTGCAGGAATCTTATACATGACACGTGCTGCATTGGGCCGGTTAGTGTTGAGTACTGTGTACGTTGTACAGATTTGGAAACATTTTTATATAAGAGAAGAAGGCTAACACAATGGTAACGCCATTGTAGAACAATTAATATATATATTAATATATATGTATATCTTCTTTGTTTTCTGCTACTTCTAACGAGTGAGCTAGTGCTCTTTATATAAGGACAATTGGATGCATGAACTGACCGTACGTTATTATACCTAGCGTCCATAGAAAAACCGTCGATAGCGTCCATAGGTTACAGTCCGAAATGTATTCATTACATTTAATTTGGGACGTATCTGTTACATTCCGTACATATCTATGGACATATGGACGGTTGTTTCTCTATTATATTCATTGCAACTTATGATAGTTCGGATGGGAGCATTGACTCAATTTTTTGGTGCAGGAATCTAACATGACAATGGCATATATTGGGAAAGGAGAGTGACAGTGTTGACTGTGTACGTTGTTACAACTTACAAAACTCTGGAAACATTTTTAATTATACGGCGATTAAGCTGAACCTGTTAACATAGTAATGCCGTGCGCGAACCCGCGACGCTGCATAACATCTTAAACACTTACTAAAAGAAGTAAAGAACGTCCCATGAATTGAGACCGAGACGCCGCATAACATCGATCTCTTGAGCTGTTGGTTTCTCCTTCAAGGTTTCTTTTATAAACTATGTGCAACTTTGGATGCAGTTTTCTATTTCAAAGGACTTTCCTATGCAATGTAGATGTTGCATGGACGCCGTTCTTTGTAGATCTTGGAGAAATTAAACATCTGTTTTTACCTTTAAATTTTAATATTAACATTTACACATGCGAATATATGTACAATACATATCTTGAAGAAAAACATAATTTGAAGAGCATGTATGAAACATGAAAAAAAAGCAACTTATTATAAGAAATATATATTGAAATCTAATAACAAGTTCATATAAATTTAATTTCAATCAGTAATTTACGGTTGTAACTCTAATATATTTTGTTGTACTTGTTTTTGTTAAAACTTTGAGATCGATGCCTCGTGTGTTGACTTAATTAGTTAAATGTCACATTGGGAGAGGAACCGATAATATGACTAGCAAAATTATTATTTTTAATGCCGCCAGTGTTTTATATTGTAATGAATTTCTTGGATCAGATGAAAATTTCATGAAATAGGTCGGCAACAATTTTCCTAATTAGTTAATTGACTGTGATTAATTTTTAATCATATGTATGCACAACTCGATCACCAATTTCCTAATTCGGTGCTGACAATTATAAGATGAATTATATAAACGACCAAAATTGTAAAAATTGCTATTCAAATCCTTGGAACTTGGATCACATGCATGGAAAAAGTCAGCTAGGCAATTTAAAATTAATTAATTATTGGGTTTGTTCTTGTGACTGCTGTGATTAATTTTCAATCCAGATATTCGGATACCACTAGGATACCGTCGAGGATACCATAATCTTTGAAAATATGTTCAAATTGAAACATTAACAAATTATTTTGAAACAATTAACGTATTAACTTGAAACATTGTAGTATTAAGTTGAATAACACAAATCATAAATTAAATCATCTACTTGAATCATTACTAAATCACATAAATATTACCTTAGAGTTGTTGAGAGAATATATATGGGAGCAAGATGAAGTGAAAGAGCAACAAAAGAGAAAATTACATCATTTGTGTTTCATTTTAATCTCATTAAGTTTCAGATTAATTTTATAGATGTTTCATTTTGATCGCAACATATTGCAGATTAACGTTAAATTAACTTTGTATGGTGGTATCCCTGACGGTATCTTTTGCGGTATCCCCGTAGCATTTTCCATTAATTTTAATTAATCATATGTACACAACTCACCAAATTTACTTAATCTGGTGCTTACAGAAGGATAATTTATATACTATATATATAGATATCTTGTGCTCATCCGATCTGTTCATAAACTGCAAGTCGATTAAAAATACTGACAGTTGCATTAATTATATATGCAAAGAAACTCTGAAAACGGCATTGGAATCTATAACTTAGAAAGAGGGGTAACTCTTCAAGCACCTCAACTATGCCACATCATCAATATTATTAACCATTGATTTTGTTTAAGTCTTTTCATCTACTTTGATCCACTGATTTATATTTATTCTCTCTCACCTCAACTATGCCGCATCATCAATATTATTAACCATTGATTTGTTTAAATCTTTTCATCTACTTTGATCCACTGATTTATATTTATTCTCTCTCCCTATTTAATAAGATGATATGATATTTTTAAGACAAAAATTTAATCCTTAAAGTGGTCCAACATTTATGTACTATTATTTACAAATATACATCATCATCATCATCATTATTCACATCAAAAATTTTAAAATTATGTTTAATTTTTTTAAAATATATATTTTTATTTTATAAACTTTATTATTTTTTTGTTATCATATTTCGGGGCGAAGCCCGAGTTATAGCTCTAGTTAATAATAATTCAAGTTAACTTCTTGCTTTGATAAAAAAGGAGAGCAGATTTCTGCCTTTCGGACCATGTTTGAACTTCTGTGAATTGATTTCTAAAATGAATCTAAACAAGAGTAGTTTATTGACTCAACAACATGAACTTTAATTGTCTACAAAACATAATTGCAATTGCAGTAGCGAGGATAAAAAGATCAAGTAGCTTAGAAGCAGCACATAATTAAATTATTCAATAATATAAATCCTAAATGAGCACGAGATAAAACTAACTAAAAGACAAGGCATAAACATGATCAATACATGATATATTGCTGATCTCTTAATTAAATTTTTAAAGTCAAACTTATGAAAGTTTGCTTGCCACTGTTGAGCACCTCCACCACAGCAGTGTAATTTGCCAGTGTTTCAAACTGGCTGCAGTTTGAGGCCTTCAGATCCAAGTAATAAGTAATATAGGTGTAATAAACTGGGCTTTGAATAAATAGGTAGCCGCCATACACTTCTTTGAAGTAAAGATACGAATTACCCAGCTTGTTGTATTCACCAACAGCAAAACTGAAAGAAAGAAATGATCTCAAAATAATTAATAACCTCACTTTTAGAAATTATATGGGGAACTCATATTGATATCGTAAATGGTAACTAAACTAATAGCTGATTGTGTTTGTATTCATATTAAATGAGTTAATTAATATTCATATTAGATCATATAGTGTGTTCAAGTTATTTTTATAATATATACAAAAAATACACTATACAAAAATAAGCAGCACAATAAAGTAACTGATTTTAGTAGTTTACTCATCAATATGAATACTAACACAGTTGCTACCGATTATATATATATATATATATAAGAAGAGGAAAGAGAAGTGAGAAATTTATAAATGCAAATAATCAATTATAATTACCGGCCCATATCTTGAAAATATGGATGAAAAACAGGGAAGCCTGCATAAACAGGTGGTTTGGGTTGGAAAACAGGTACTTGAGCTTCAGTGATTGCAGCAGCAACAAATAAGAGGAGAAGGACAACACACTGCTTTGACGCCATGATGAAACAATTTGTGTATCTTCTTTCCTATTCTTCTACGTACTGCTATGTATATATAACTAGTGCGCCAAGGGCTGTATATATAGGGAAATTGGATGCACTGGCCATTGACAAATTGTGAAGGTTGCATGCATATACGAATTTTCATATGCCATTATCTATTTTTATGAGGGTAATACCTAGTGTCCATAAAATATCTATGCATAGCATCTATAGATTACAAAATCAGATCTATCTGTTACAAAATATAATGTACTTGTTACATTTTGAGTGCGTCTATAGACGTATGGATGCATTTTCGATGGACGTAAGATGTATCTCTTTTTATAATGTCCAATTGACATGTGATAATTCGGATCGAGCATTGACCCAATTTAATTTCAGCAGGGAATCTTATGTGACACTGCATTGGGGAAGGAGAGGAACAGTAGTGTTGACTGTGCAAGTTGTTACAGATTTCTCAACATTTTTAGATGGTTTTAATCAACTTTTACCATGAAATCATAAGTTTAATGAGAATCAAAAATTACACTCAGCTGCAATTTTGCTTTACTTGCAATTCATTATGTGAGCTGTTGGATTGTCTTAGGATTTGTGCAGACTTGGATCTCAAGACAATCCAACGGCTCCCATAATGAATTGCAAGTTTCATTGTAGAGGATATGAAATCCAATTTTATGGTTAACCTAGGAAATTGCAATGCTGACGTGTCTGACGTGTCCACGTATGGCAATGAACTAAACTATTTCTTTTACAATTTGCACACAGAACAAAATAAAATTTTCATTTGCAATTCAAAATTATATTATTTTTGTAAACTTTCATATTTTAATACAAATAGTGGACCAATATTAACATTTTGAAATTGAAGATATGAGTCAATATTAACATTTAGTAGTACAATAGCCCTAGTACTCTAGTTGGCATCCAGATGTGAGCATAATATGTTCAATTAATGCGTTAGTATTTTAGATTAGTGCAAATTGCATTGACTTAGTTAAATGTTTCTACTGTAGCTAGAAGAGGCAATAATCAACTTGCTACAAATTAATTGAAGAGCTAGCTACAAATTAATTGAAGTGCAATATTGTAGTACAACTCTTGGATCAAATGAAAAATGTCAGCAAGATTTTTCCAAATTATATAATTGCATTTGCTCTTAGTTAAACCATGCATGACATATGTACTTTAATTGGTCATTATGCTAATCCACAAAAATATAATGATACATACATGCACATAATCGATGACTGTTCATAAACTACAAGTCGATTAAGAGTTGTTCTTCTATGGACAACCGTTTATTTTTAATCGAACGATTCAAAATTTCACAGATTAAGTATTTCTCTTTACTTATGTCTCAAGAATATATCATAATTCATAACTATCCAATTCAGACGAATGAACGGTCCATATCTTTTCAAATCCATAAAAGAATTCACCTACAATAAATCCAAAAATGTTGCTTACACCAAGTCAACAATGGCTTTGAATTGAAATGAAAGTTCGCTTTGATCTTATTTATTCACTCGAAAATGAAACACTTTGCAAATATTGTAAGTAAACAAATCAAGGTTGGTAAGCATCAGGAAGCCTGAGTGCCACACTAGCAGCAGATTTATTTAAAATGGAAGATACCAGTCAGTACATCAAGTAAATGTGATACAAGCATCACATGTACAATAAATCTTATCATCATCGATGCAGTAACTGGACACAGGCAAATATTAAGTGCAGCACTAGAACATACTGGATACTAGTGACTCTGTATCTTGCTGCGATCCAAATAGGATCTCAGGACCCTGAGATCCATATCTGACAGTACCGGTGATGGGTGAATCTCAAGGTCCTGCGATCCGATTTGGATCGCAGCTGATCGATTTCAATGCGATACTAGTCACATTGTAAATCCTGATCATTCCTAGTTAAGCATTCATACCAAGAACAAAAGATAAGGGAAAGTCCAACATGTATTCAGCATAACATAATCTGTGCCTAAGAATGGAACAGCCCTAGAAACCACTTTTCACATATATTCATGCATCATGACCGGTACTCTCTGGAATCGGTGCCAGTACCAGACTCAATTATGAACCCAACATCAATATTTACGGTATTATATTCAAGCTTTTTAATCGAAATTAAAAAAATAAAATAAAATATAAAATCGAAATTAAAAAATAAAAAATAAAATAATATAAAAATATAAAAATAAACCATGACAGTGCTTTCTAGTTTCTACTTTCTCACAGACACAGAATGACAACAATACTTCACATCTACTGTTGCTTCTTAAATTGAGATTACAGACATAACCACATCAAGTGTAAAAGAAACTGTTGGCTGTTATGCCATTATACATATGTTCCTTTTTACCTAAAATGCATAGTATACCAAATCTGGAACACAAAAAAATGTATTGACTTTGTTTACTGAATCAGCGAGAAACTTCCAGGCTGTCCCTACACCATCTGACAACACGAAAAGGTCTGATGTAGATGTCATGGCCGAAGTTGTCCATACAATTATTTCAGCAAAAGCTGCACTGGTCTTGTTATTGTGTGTTTTCACTGCAATAGAAATGATAAAAGAATTAAACATCTGATGTGATGTAACCATGTTGGGCTAATAGAGTACAAAATTATAACTTAAACCAGCTAAATAAAGTAGAGCTAGTGTTGCCATACCTTGAGGTGTGGAATTGGAATTTTAATAAATAAACACAAGAGGGACATTCCGGACAATATCCCAGTCTTCACCGACATCACGTCTACATCGCTCACCTAGCACAGGGCAATCATCCAGTACAAACCATTCCAGCGCAGTGAGATGTGAGATGGATTTGGGAAGGGAAATAAGACCAGGGCATTTACCAATTGTCAATCTCCGAAGAGATTGGAGTTCCCCTAACCACTCTGGTAACTCCTCGAGATTTTTACAATTATCAACCTTCAGTTCACGAAGACTGGAGAGGCTTGTTAAGCTATAGGGCAGCTGTTCCAGATCGCTGCAGTTCTGGATACTGAGTTCACTGAGCAACTTGAGATGATGCAACAACTTCCACCCAGACGATGCTGTAATATTAGCAATACTCAACTTCTTAGTATAGTAAGTTAGCATCGCTGATGACGATGATGGCTCCGAGAAGTTGGGTCGCAGACCCCTCAGTAGCGCCTCATTGCTAGAATCCAGTTCTATTTGTTCAACAGTTGGGGGTACAAATGGGCGGACTTCCAGATTAGGGCAAAGCCAAATCGAAAGACAAAACAATCGGGGATATCCTGGCTTTGGGCAGCTACTTTCCTGTCCTTCTACCATTGTTGACCAAAGAGAAAGTTTAGGCATATTATACAGAATCAACCTTGTGAGCGATGGAAACTCCTGGCCTTCTATATGGACAAGTTCATCCATTGTATTTATGAAAATGTGTTTGAGGTGAGGGAAAATAACACGGGGGAGGCTAGCGCATTTTACTCTTCGAAGTTCCAAGAATGTCAGATATGGAAATGGTGAAGTACTGTTCTCCATCACCATCATCCACTTTGGATATGTATTTGCAGGATAGTCCCATATGATCAATCTCTTAATATTTTTATTGGGCCGAAGACAATTTAGTACTTTCAAACTCAGATCGAGGTCCATGCCTTTGCCTCCCCATTCAAGGGTGAGCCCTTGAAGATTCTGTTTTTTCTCCAATTGAGCATTTTGTGCCTCTGAGAGACTTCTCAATGCCCGTATGTTTCTGATATTAAGCTCATCACTCAAAAGATTCAGATTTTCAAGCTCTGAAAGTGAAGCATATTTGGGATTTCTATCCAGAACAAACATGTGCATCTCCTGGAGATGTGTTAATTTACCTATCCCTCGAGGTGTATGGCCTAATGACCAGCATCCTTTGTTCTTTAGGTATTTCAGCTTTGGCATTTTGACTAATCCTTCTGGTAACCACCTCAAGCGACTACATTGCTCGATGTCAAGACACTCTAGATTTTTTAGTTCAGTTATCTGTGCTGGAAGGTTTGAGAGCCTTGTTCCACGTAGAATTAAAGAACATAATCGTTGTAGATTGGATATGGATGTTGGTAAGGATGTTAAAGCTTGACAGTATGACAGATTAAGGATGCAAAGATTCTCAAGCTCACCAATAGAATGAGGCAAATCTTGTATCTTGCAAGTTGAAAGGTTAATGCTCTCTATGGACCGCAGTGTACCAAGTGACATAGGTAGTTGTTGAATTTTGCTGCATTCTAATAAGTTTAGTGTTTGTAAATTTTGAAGGCTCCCAATTGATTCTGGTAGTTCAGTAATGCTTCGACAATAATATAAATTAAGGTTTCGTAACTCCTTCAGCTTTTCAAAAACTTGTTCTGGTAAGCTCTCAAGCTCGTTGCAACAGGAAAGATTTAAAACTCGCAGGTTTTCAAGTTGACTAAGAGAGAAAGGAATGTTTTTAATGATTCTACATCCTCTCAAGATCAAGCTTTGAAGACCCTGACAGCTACCAATAGAGACTGGTAAAGTTTCAAGTGACCCGCACCATGAAAGATCCAGTGTTCTCAAGTTACCAAGCTTACCAACATCATTGGGCAGACCAACAAGTTGTTCACAATCTTGCACATGTAAAGACTGCAAACTCCACAGGCTACAAACTCCTCCTGGAAGTTCACGGCATTTGAGCTTTGAAATCCAAAGGTATCTCAACATTTTTAGCTTCATTATCGACATTGGAAATGGTATGGAGTTTATTGGATTGAGAACAAGTGTCCTTAAGCATTTCACCTTTTTCTTTTTTATGAAATAACATTTTGTATCAGGAATCCCATTATCAATAATAAAATCACCCTTATAAATATGAAGACCGCGTACCTTTCTCATGATACTCATGTGCATTTCTTCTTTGCAGTCTACCAGGCACAAATATCGGCAAGCTTTGCTGAGGTCATTAGTTGGTGTTGCCTTGGCTTGTTCTATAATATATAGATCGGTACCAGCGATATCTTTAGCAAGGTCATGGACGAGGTCATGCATCCTGCATGTCACCACTTCTGTATTGTCATCTTTAATGGGATCCTGAAGGAATGACATTTGAAGCAGTTCATTAAAATATTCGTTTCCAGTGTTCTCCATCCTAGCACTTTGGTCGAACGTTGGTATCATTCCATGAGCAATCCACTGACCAATGAGTTCATCCTTGGTGATCTTACTACCTTTAGGCAGTATTGAACAATAGGTAAAGCACTCTTTTAGATCCGGTGATAAATGCATAAAACTCAGTCTAAGAGTAGCTAAAACTACTTTGTTTTCATCTTTATCATGCAGCTTCCATATGTCACTATTCCTTACAGCTAACCAATCATCGACCCCTTTTTTGAATTGCATGGTGTTTCCTAAATGTTTTATAGCCAGTGGATTGCCTCCGCATTTATGCACTATTTCCTTTGCAATTTCAGCTATCTGGGTATTAATTTCACTTAGTGAGCACCCAAAAACCCTGTGTGTAAACATTTCCATGCACACATCTTGCGGTAAACCACTCAAATTGAACATAATTGTTGTATTCATTTGTTCAGCTACCTTTTGCGTGCGAGTGGTTACAATAATCCTACTCTCTTTTGCTCCTGTCTCTAAGACCAGTTTCAATTTCTCCCACATCTCGCGTGTATGGCTCCAAACATCATCCAGAACCAGTAAATATCTAACGTCTCTTATTGCTCTTGCGAGCTCCTTACCAAGGGACTCTAGGCCCTCAAGTTCAGACCTTCGCCCTGTCGCTGATTGAATCATAGTTCTCATAATAGCTTCAATATTAAAATTTTCTGACACAAATACCCACATTCTCAATTCAAAGTGATTCTTCACCTCTGTTTCATCATTATACACCAGCTGAGCTAGTGTGGTCTTCCCCAATCCACCTAATCCGACAATTGAAATGATGGAAATGCTTTCTAATTGGCAATCTGTCCGAATCAACTCATGTATAATTGCATTTTTCTCGAATTCCCTCCCAAAGACTGCTTTTTCCTCAACCATAGACCATGTTTCTCGCGGTTTTTGGCTCACCATGTGCTCTTTAACACCTTTGCTATCCATAATAAAGTTTTTTCTCTCATCTGCGATGGCCCCAAGTCTCCCATTAAGTTGACGGATCTTGTGTGCCATCTTTAATTTCTTAGTTAGGTTTATCTTAGCAAGAGATTTACAAAAGGTTCTCTTTGCACCATGCATGTTACTCGTACGCTCTGCTTCCATGCAGAATTTCTCCAAAAGGTCATCTGCATCATAAACAACATCCTTTAGCTTCCGAAGCCAATTGCAAAGTGCTACATCACCGATACCATGCTCATTAGCCTCTTGCAGTACATCTTTAATTGTGCTGATTTTACTCTCGAGTGCATGGAGATCACCGCTAAGACCCCACAAGATTCCAAACTCTGCCAGTATTGGTGCACTGATCCTATCACACACAATCTTCACAATAGATGATCCAACCTCTGCAGCCATGACTTCTAGTGCTTTGAATCCTCGCAGCACTAAGTCTGAAAAATATGATCAGAAAAATGATGATAAAATTATAAACACATATTACATCTATCAAAACTATGGTATAAACTATAGAGCATTATTTTCAATAAATTAATGTTAGGAATTTTGAGATTTAGAATCGAAGAGATAGAAAAATGGAAAGAAATAAATAGAAGAGTTGCAAACTAACAAAAAGGAAAAATTTCTAATTGTGTTCATTCATCAAATTTCTTAGTACATATATATCAAAAATAAAATAAATAAAAAATCTTAGTGTTGAGATTTGTATTCTTATTAGGGGCTTATTAGGAAAGAAAGAGTATAGATAATTTAAGAACTTAATTATAAGATTGCAAAACTCTAAAAAAAGCCTAAATTATTATCTAATAAATCAAGTACTTATGCTCAAATAATCTTTATGGTAGCAGAGCAATCCTGAAACCCTAGCTATCAAATGCTACTTAGTTCCGCATGCTACAATATAGCAACACTTGTTCACATAATGCGCAACAACAAAAGCGATAAGAATGTACATCCATGATGAAACTGAGTGAAATATAATACACAATGCCTTAGATATAGAAGAGGATACCTTCAAATGGCTATGTTGAGATCAACACCGAATGGCCCAAGCCCAATTACTTATGAAAAAGCAAATTGATCATATGGAGCAATCAAGAAAGTTCTATATTTTTAGTTACTTGTGTTCGTCAGATATGTAGAATTAACAAGGTTCAACAAAAAAAATAAATAAATAGTTTCATATATAATCATTGTAATTATGTTGAGAAGAAGTTGCTTCCTATTAAAGAGAAATATTGTTCCTACACCAGCTCTTCATATTTCTCATATCTATCTTTTATTCTTGTTTTATTATAAATTTGCTAAAAAATCACTTATACAGATGAACAAAGCAAAATATTTTGATGACTAGAAGGTTCCAAATCTATTTCAAATTTATTACCATGATTAAATAACAATTATCTACAACTATATTCCTAAGTCGCGCGCCTTAGTGCGCTTCGTCGCCTTAGCGCCTCTCACAAAAGCGCGCGCTTTTTTGCGCTTCTTGAACTGCGCCCGCCTCACGACCAGAAAAGGCGAGAAATGATTTGGCGCTGCGCTTTTGCGCTTAAGCGAGCGCTTTTTGCGCCTCTGACTGCACTGCCCTGGACAATTTTCCTCAGGTTGTGGGCCCGGGCGAGCAAGGGCGGGCGGGTTTGAGCATGACACTATACCCAACACCTCAGGTGCTCTGAATTTGAGACTTTGAGATTACTATTTCTAGCCATCGTCCCGTCTTACGTATGGGTGGTCTACTTTATAGGGGTACATGTTTCCCTTCCTAAAGGGAAACTTGTCTATTTGCCACTCCAAAACTTCCAACTTGTCAAAATACCACCCCAAAATTTCTCTTTGCTAAATTGCCACTATTGCTATATTTTTATACTTTTTTAATCAAAACAATTCAAATTTGCAGTACAATCTTGTTTGTATTTCCGTATTGCCATTTATACCCCTGTAGAACTCTCTTTCTTTTCAATCAGATCCCACCTTCCCTTGCTATCCAATTGAGCTCAATCTCCTGGCGCTTCTTCTTCCTCCCAGCCGAAGCACCTCATCCCAAAAAATAAATTCCTAAGTTTAATTTCAATCAGATAGCAGCATTCGTCCTCCTATTCTCGTCACCTCACCTCATACGTTCCCACACTCAATATACTCTGTCATGGCCAAGTTTGCCCCCATTTTCCACTTCTCCTGTCATCCGGCTTCCCTAACTTGATGTACAACAAACTAATAGTCTAATACACTAATTGGACAGATTTCATCTCTCATAAAATGTGGTGAACTGATGCAACAAAAAAATAAATTGAAACAATAATAAAAAATGAGTGTAACGATCTCACCTCACGAAGGTCAGGTAGGAGCGAAGTAAAAAAAAAAAAAAAAAAAAGATGTTGGTGTATGGAAGACTTGTGCATGGAATGCTCCTGTGTGGTTGGCGACGGGTTGGGTCGGGTTCGGGTTCGGGTTCAGGTTTGTGGTCGGGTCAGATCGGGTCAGTTTGACCAAATGTAAATGTTGGATCGAGTCGGTTCGGGTATTGGGTTGACGGCTGCCGGCACTTTTTCGGGTCGGGTCGGATATTGGGTTGACGTTAGCTGGTATTTTTCGGGTCGGGTCGGCTCGGGGGTCGGGTCAAGTTGGACAGGTTTTTCGGGTCTAGTCAGATTTTGTACTTCTATTTCCGGGTTATCTCAAGTTTTTCAGGTCTAGTCAGATTTTGCACCTCTATTTGGCAAGTGGATTGATTTTGGAGTGGCAATTATGCAATCCCAAATTTTGGAGTGACATTTTGACAAGTCCTGAGTTTTGGAGTGGCATATGGACAATTTTCCCTTTAAACTTTTAGTACTAGAGACTTTGACTTTCAAGGATTAAGTTATGAATTAGGTATAGTAGAGATCGAAGTAGCAGTAGAGACATGCGTATAATTAATATATATACTTAATTACTTATAGTGATAGAGATAGGACGGAGATGAACGGTCCGGATGCCTAAACAAATGATAAAAGTAAAGAACTGTGTGACCGTGTAAAATGACAAGAAACAGAACAGATAAGGATATATCTAACAAGTTTTTCAATTAAAATTTATACAAAGGGAAGGGAAGTTGACATCGTTTTTAACTATTATATCCAAATTGGATCTGTCTATCCAAAGACATATTTAATATGCTCTAATCAGCAATTCGGTAATTCCTTTTTTGGTTTTTCATTTTATATTTGGGCCGCGCTATTTACTTCATACAATTAATTTAGAGGAACAATGATAAAATCTCTCATGCACACCAGTTTCTGTGAAGTAAGCTTGGATGCCGAATCTTCAAGTTGAATACAATTCAGATTTAACGAGTTGAATTGACTTGTATATATGCACATACCTGCAAATGGTCTTTCTTAGTGTCGAAGAGGAAGATTGTTCAGACAGATCAGACCAAATAAGTTCGTTCACAGATCTATCAGATCATAAAAAGAGAATCAAATATAGTAAAGAATAAGCTAATTAAGACGCGTGATAAGTAAATTGTTAGATCTATCAGATATTCATGCAGAAGGACTAGCTAGTTAAACATAATAGATGAGAAATTTATTGCTCACCGCCACCGGACTGGAAAGTAGTACAAGGATCATATATATAGTTGTTGCCTCCTCGTATTACGGGTTTAGCAGGCAGGGGTGGAGTTTGAGTTGGGTCAGCTGCGTTTGTTGCCCCCTGCTGCAGGAAGAAGACGATCCCCAATTAACTGCCTTTCAGTTGGGCGGTCTGAGAAGTACAGAGGAGAGGGAACTTGACTTTATGAGAAAAGGAGGTGAGAATTCGGAACTTGCTAGCTACTTGTATATTTCTA